>PVJH01002418.1:0-164360 GCA_004026705.1 Nesogale talazaci | reverse complement strand
AATCTGCCATTACAAATACTTGATGCCTTGAAACAAAAGACATTTATTCTCTCACAATTCGGGAGAACACATGTCTAAAAATAGGGTCCCAACAGTGTCACTTTCCTCCAAAGTGTTTTGGGAAAATATGCTTCCTAGATTATTCCAGTTTCTGGTGGGTCCAGGTGTTCTTTTGTCTGTAATCGCATCAATCCATCACTGCCTCTTTCTTCACATGCCATTGTCCTGTGTATAGTGTGACACGTTTCCTTTTACTTATTTAAGGGCACTAGTCATTGGACTGTGGATCTCCTTTCATTTTTCAAAGCCAGCAGCAGACTTTTCTTCATGCTTGGAGTCTCTTGATCTGAGCTAGGACCCAGTCATTTTGAAAAGCCCATTTTATTATGTCAGGCCCATTCAGCTTAATATCCATTTTGAATAACTCAAATTCAACTGAGTCAGGATAAAATTTCTCAGTGCAAGATATCTTCAGCTTTGGTATATACAATAATCTACTTCTGGGTATGAAGTCCTTCACATTCATAGTCTTGCTAATATACAAAGTGAGAGGATTATACTGAATTTACACACCAGACTTTTGGCTGTATCTATAATTCTCAGAAAATAGATGGTATAGAAGTAAATAATTTGAATGTATTTTGTTCCTGGTGTGCTATTCTAGTAATAGTCCTTGTACCTTCCACTCCAGCCCCACCTCCCAAATGGGTCTGGGTGAGGAAAATGCTGATAGAATTCAGTTTTGAGTCAGAGTTAATAGGGTTATTTATAATAGAAATCTTGCTGAGTTTAAAATTAACCATGTCAGAAGCAGAAGGATTGAAATCTCATTACCACAAAGAGCTAAGAAGAGCCAAGATGAATTCCATCCTTTGACTTCCCAATTCCTTGTTCCCTACACCTGCTTGGAATAAGAGGCCATTGTGCCATCAGACAGTAGCAAAGGAGTGACAGAACCAGGAACCAGCACAGGAAACAGATCAGTGGACTTCCTAGTGCACAGAGTGAGCCAAGATGAGTTGTACTCGGGCAGGAGGCTAGCTCATAGAGTTGAGTGACTACACACATTAACTTGGGGAACCTAAGGATCTGGGTGGCATATAATAGTTTACTGAGCTGGGCTGCTAACTGAAGAGTCAGCAGTTTAGCTTCTTCATGGAAGAAGTAGGAGTCTTTCTTACCCATAAAGCCTTCTCGCCTGGGAAACCCAGAGAGGCAATTCTACCCTGGCTATGAATTGGAAGGAACTCAATGACAGTAAGAGTGAGTGCATGAAGTTTGTATCTTTGGTTGTGATCCATGGAACAGAAGCTGAGTACCTTTAGGCTAAGAATTATGGTTAAAGGGTTAGCTCTCTTGGCATTTGCCAGCAACCCTAATATCGCCCTGAGCAGGGCAAGGGCAGAGGGTGTGTGTTACTGGGATACCAAGGACCAGGTAGAGGCCAGCCTGTGCACATAGCTGAGAAAAGGCTGTTCTGCCACAAAAGTTGTATCTTGATAATTTGTAGCCTGCCAACTTGCTTAATGAACCATAATTGAATTGTTCATGTGTTACATTGGCATTGTAATAAATTATCAATCTCAGTTGAGAAACAGGGAGTCCTGTGGGAGGGACAATTGATATCAAATTGAGAAGGCAGATTGAAGGTTAGGGGCAAGTCTGACCTTGATATTGGTCTTGGATAATTTATGTTGATGATTGTGATTATCTCACCCTCTTATGAAGTTAGGGGAGCCCAGACCTACACCAAAACTATTTTTCTTACATTATGCAAGTATAGTTTTATATTTGGCTCTAATTTAGTGCCATATAAATTAGCTGTGGACCTTTGAGTTGAGTGTATTATTGACATCCCAACTTTGTTCTTCATCTAACCTTCTGATGTACTTTTGGATTAGAGACAGAAAGCATAGTACTTTTAACTGAAATACCAGTTTGGTGTAGTTGTTTTTGAAGGCAATATTTTGTCACTTATGGCACAAAAATAATGCAAATTCTTCCTTTCACCTGACCCCTTTGTTCTCTGTTTCTATCTGATTGTAACACTTGGGTAATTAGCACAATAATTCTCTCTCTCTTTCTCTCTCTCTTTCTCTCTCTCTCTCTTTCTCTCTCTGTGCTAAAACTTCATAGAGCCATGAATTCCAATGCTTTTTTAGATTTATACAAACAATGAAAATTCTACCTCTTTACAGTAGGTCAAATCTCCACCTGAATTTGAGTGTTTTATTTTTTTTTTCTGACCTGAATGTCTTCTCCTTTGACCCAGTGTTTCCTCATGTGCCCTTCCTCTTGAATTGCGTATTGAACCACATAGATTTATTGGTTTGCATCTGAATTCTTGAGACTGTGGTAGAGTGAAATTTCTAAACATAGTCGTTCTGTCTTTGTCTCTGTAATGGTCAGCAAGTGATTGGGTGGGACTGTGTAAACAGAGCATGTGTAGCACTAAGGGAAAGGCTTACTTACTAATCCACTGGGAACTTTGATGAGCCCTCTTTAAAACAAGAACTGAAAGAGAAGTCACAGGACCATTAGGAGAAGAGCAGACTCTCTGTCTGTAATGGCAGGGACATGACCGAAGGCACCAGTGACAGTAGCGCAAGGACTGTGGGATAGAGAAAAGGAGGGGGGCAGAAACCAGAGACTTCAGCAAGGAAACAGTCAAATAGGACAGAGGAGCAATGTCATGATCATGCATTGTGAGGATGAGGAGGGAGAGGAAGAGACAAAGGGACATGCAGTCAAGAAGCTGAGGACTGGAGAGAGTCTTGGATACTTTGTGAAGAGAGGCACTGTTGTAGCCTAGCAACTGTATGTCTGATCCTCTTCTTGAACCACGAGAAAGGATTCAAAGTAGCTCTTACTAACCCTTTCTTCTTCTTTTTTTACTAACCCTTTCTTGTGTGTACCTAACTGCCCTTAAAACAAATAACCGCCCTTCCGCCCCCCCTGCCCAATGACTGTTAGTATTTCCTGTGGGCTCTGTGTGGGTATTGCAATGAATGATCAATCCAGTGTAGAAATCAAGTGCTAAGGGAAAGATAGTTGGGAAGAACAGGACAAAAAAAGAATGGAGCGAATGTGGTGGCAAGTGTGGCATTTATCTCATATCAATCTGGAAGCCAGAGGTCAAAAAGGACACCTCTGCCCCTTGCCAATTACTGTAGTGACTCTATTGAAGACCTAACATGAGCAATTTCATTAGCAAGTTATAAAAATTTATTTATTTATTATTTATTTATTCTCAGGCAATATTCTTCATCTTGTCCTCAAATAAGGGAATTTGTTCATCTGTTTCTCCCAATATGACTTGTCCCACTCCCAATTATGATGTTCTGTAATGTTAGCCCTTGGCTTGCCTATCTTTCTGTGGTTACAAGGGGTTTATGTATAGAATCAACCTTCTAATCAATTGGAGGAAGGACTGCTGTTTCTATAACTCCTCCAACTCAGTTGTCTGGAAAGTAAGGGGAGCTCATTCATTAGGGAAGTTGGCCCATGAGTCCCTGTTGTTTATAATCAACTTGTTTAAGAGTAACATTTTAGTGATTTGCAATGATTACCAGTGTTGAAGTGATTACCAATCCCCAGAGAAAACATGCCTCAAACACTGAGTTATTGAACTTTTGATCTTTGATTTTCATTTTTGTTTTCTTTAGGATTCCTGTACTACTCGTATTTTTACAGAAAAGTGAAATTTAAGAACAGTGCTCATTTTTACATGGCCTGGTAATACTGAGTATTTACGGTACAGTGAGCACACACCTAAGCTAGCAAGCGAAAGCATAAGGGGTGACCATGAAAGGAGAAGCCCTAAAGCTGGATGGATTCAAATTATTATTGAAATATTTTCAGCCAAGCAGGCTGGAATTAGAGACAAGCAAGAGAATTCTATAATGACACGGAAAGGAACATGAAAAGGAATGATAAAAGTAGACAGATGGATCAAGAACAACCAGGAAACTAACCTAAGACATATAACAAATTTAGAAATGTTGATTCAATTCAAACAAATTACTGAGTTTCAAAAAAAGTCACCAATTTGCTTGTTTGTTTTTATGGTTGTTTTTGTTTTAAGATGCCATCTGGTTAGTTCTGATCTGCATCCATTCTATGCCCAACAGAATGAAATCCCATCAGGCTGGTGTCATCCTCATAATCATTCCTAGGCTTAAGCTCAGTGTTGCCACCACTGCTTGGTTTTCAGCCTCTGCCTGCTCCCTGTCTCCTATCCAAATTCTACTAACAAGTGAGTCGTGTCACAACAAGTGTTGCTGTGAAAGTCAGCAGGTTTGCAGTCAGCATGGGCTGACTTAAAGTGAACTGTAGACCAGAAAATTCTCATGTCCCTGAGAATTGGAAACAAGAGAAAGATCAATTGCCAATGAGCAGAAAAGGCCAATGCTTCATCCCGCCTTAGGTTATAATCCTGATTGTGGCAAGGAAGAACCTGCAAATTTGTTAAAACTCAAACTGGGAAGTTTGGAAAATGTAATAGGTAGTAAAAAACAATAATAATAAAACATTCACCCCTAAATAAATTCTGACCTGTATTGAACCTGCAGGACAGAGTAGAACTATCTCACTTTTAGTTTCCTAGGTTGTAACCTTTAAAGCAGCCGTTCTCAACCTGTGGGTCATGACCCCTTTGGCAGTCGAGTGACCCTCTCACAGTGGTCACTGGAATCCTAACAGTAACAAAATTACAGTTATGAAGTAGCAATGAAAATAAATTTATGGTTGGAGGTCCACTACAACAAGAGGAAATGCATTAAATAGTTGAGGCATGAGAAAGATTGAGAACCACTGGTATAAAGAATCAAAATGCCCCCTTTTTTCTCAAATTGCTAGCAGGTTCAAACTTTTCATCTTCAAGTAAGCAACCCAATTCTTCTGCATATTCCAAGGTGTGATCATTAGCAGAGTTTTGCTGCTGTTTCTCTACCCCATCAGAAAGCGAACACCCCCAAAACTCCACTTGCACAAGCTTTATCCAACTCATGTAAGCTTGGTCAGCAAGGCTCTTCCTCAGTGCTCATTTCAAGTGCTCTCCAACTCTAGGTGCCCATCCTCTGACACGATCTCAGACAATGCTCTGCTCCAACTCGTTAGATCATCAGTATCTGACAGTGTGTCAAAGCTACGTCTAAGTTTACAGGGGCTTATTATTGCAAAGGGACAAGGGGAGTCCTTCTTCATTTTCTGTTCTACGTCTGGAAGTTCCCCTGAAACACAATGCACTTTAGGTGATGCTGCTGTCACTGGCCTTCCCTGTGCTATCACTTCCAACATCACCGCAACAGACAAATCACCACAATATAAGAAACTAGTCAGAGATGGTGCATAGATGTAAAAAAAGTGTAGAGAAAAAAAACATACATATTTGTTGTTGCTGTGTTTAAATACCTTGGGTGCAGTCCAACTCCTAGTCCCCTTTGACAGCCGCTTACTCTGGTGCCAATTTGAGGATTAAGAGTGTAGTGGTGGAGTCTACTTTTTCAATCTGGAGATAGCCACTGAGACCTCTCTGAGGGCATGCCTTTCTCCTTAGAATTTTGGGAAGTCTCGTGGTATTTTCCAATTGGAAGAGAGAAACTTGATTCAGTCTCTTGCAGTTGGTCTACTGACAAGATAAGATGGTAGCATGCTGATAGATCCTGGAACCTGGAGGAGTCAAAGGAGAAGCCACATGGGCTTGCCCTGATCACACCAGACCGGTGGGACCAGAGAAGTAATAGAAAGACCCCAGCCCATGCTGAAATACTTCTACCACCAATGGATACTGCTGATGGACACTGAGAAATGAGGAGCCATAGAGACAACCCTGCCAGCGCTAAGATGTTTCTACTGCCTCTGGATACACACGATTCTGCACCCAGTGGCCTGTGTTTGTCCTAGTGTCACTGCATGTGCCTCGTGAGTCAGAAGAAGATATCAGACATATGGGCTAGTATTGGTCTTATGACCTGGGACAGAACTGGGTTGGATGCTTTCTCAATGTTCCATTCCTCTTGTACATAAACTTTTCCCTTATATCCATATGAGTCTCTATGAATTTGTTTCTGTCATTTTCCCAGACTAACACATCCCCCTATCCCAACAGAAGGAAAACCACCCTGCCCTAGGCCACCCTCACAATAGTTGTTATGCTTCTGCCCATTGCTGCTGCCATTGTATTAATATAGCTCATAAAGGGTCTTCTTCAGAGGAGCCCTGGCAGAGCAGTGAATACATATTGGGCTGCAATCAGAAACATCAGCAGTTTGAAACCACCAGTCAGTCACACCTGGGGAAAGGCAAAGCTTTCTATGCCCTAAAGAGTCGCGGTCTCTGAAACTCATAGTGGTAGAGTGCCTGTGAGTTGGCATTGACTCTGTGGCAGTGAGTTTAGCTTGATTTAGCCTATTTTATTAAGCATGGCGCCTTTTTCCAAGGACTGATCTCACCTAAGAACATTTCCAAAGCACATGATATACAGTCTTTCCATCTATATCTGTACTCATTCCAAAGAAAAATAACTGCCTCATGCTTCTAACAAGAATTCTGTCCCTACTTCTTCCAAGATAGATCTATTCATTCTTGTGGCAGTTATAATACATATAATAGTCATCTCCAGGACCATAATTACAATGTACCCATTCAGCAAAAGTCTTCTTTACTCCAGGTCTATCTTTTATATAAATATAATGCAATTGAAAATATCTCAGCTTGGATCAAGTGCAATTTATTAGTCAAAGCAATATCCTTGATTTCCAACACGTCAAGAGGTCTTGTGCAGCTGATTTATCCAATGCAATGCTTCCTTTGATGTCTTAATCGATGCTTCCATTAACCTTGTGTACTCAAACAATATAAAAACTTTGACAGCTTAGATAGTTTCTCATTTATCGTGATGTTAGTTATTGTGCCAGAATTTTGGTTTTCTTTTCATTGCTTTCTCATCCATAATGAAGGTTTAAATATTTGGTCTTCAGCAAGCATTTCAATGCCTCCTCACTTTTAGCAAGCAAGGTTGTGTCTTCTACATATCACAGGTAGTTAACAAGTCTTCTGTCTCTTGATGTCATATTCTTCAAGTACATTAGCTTCTCTAGTAATTTTTCTAGGATATAGATAGACTGTGCTGAAATGATGCAACTTTGACATAAACTTTTTAAAAATTTAGAATATGCAATATTTCGTTGTTCTATTATTACTGCTTCTTGATCCATGCACAGGATTTACTGCATGAGCAAAATGAAGTTTTCTTGAATTCCTGTTTTTCCCCATCTTTTTCATAGTTGAATAAAATCCACATAATTAAATGCTTTTGCATAAACAATAAAACACATGTAAATGTCTTTCAGGTACTCTGGCTTGAACATAGATCCAGCTGAAGTTAGAAAATATACCGCATGTTCTATGTCCTTTCCTGTAGCCAGCTTGCATATCTGGCAGTTTCCTGTTGATGTGCTGCTTCAATGGCTGCTACAGACATTATTGAAGGGTCTTCAAGTGATTTTACTTGTACATGATATTAAGGATATTACTTGAAATTTGAGCATTATGTTGGATAGAATTAGTACAAATATGCATCTGTTCTAATTAGTTAACCAAGTAGTCATCTTCTAAACTTCTTGTTATTGACTTCTGAGTGCTTTCAGTGTATCACTTTGGGCTTCATAATACATTTCTATTCATATTTTGTCATTTCTTGGAGTTTTATTTTCAGATAATGCCTTCAATGCGGCTTAAAGTTCTACCTTTACCACTATCAGTTTTTGATCATATGGTTTTCATTGAAATAGTTGAGTTTCGGGCTGAGCCCCGGTGGCATAGTGGTTGTGCGTGAGACTGCGGCCCACTGGGATGGAGGTTCGAGTCTGGCTCCCAGGAGAAAAGGCTGGACCTCCTAGTCCCACCACCAGGGCAGTGATGCCTAAAAAATAAATAAATAAATAAATAAATAAAAGAAATAGTTCAGTTTCATTTGTCTCTCAGCTGAGCATACTGTGGTGGTTTGCAGGTTGTTATGAGATTGGAAGAGATGCCGTTGATATTTCTAATATCAGCAGGGTCCACTAGGGTGAACAGATTTCATCAGAGCTTCCACATTAAAAATAAGGCATAAGCAACCTACTTCTGAGGAATTAGTCATTGGAGACCTCATCAATAGCAGCCAAATTTTGTCAAATGTTGAAAACCTCATGAATAGCTGAAAATCAATGTAAGGTATTATGGCAGAAGTTGGGAGTCTAAGATTGGAAGGAATTAAAAAGATGACTGAAAAAACTTCCTTCTCAAAGCAGAATCTATGATAATGACATGGATGAAGTAAAGCCTTCAGGACTTTAATTTGATGATGGCTGACAACTCAAAATGAGAAGAGATGACTAGAAACATCTATTACTAATCAGGACTTGGAATGTAAGAAGTACCAAACTAGTAAAACTGGAAGTTGTCAAAATGAAATGGGAAACACACAATTTGCTATCACATACATCAGAATTGGCTGTTTTGAATCAGATAATCATAAGAGTTTACTCTTCTGAGAAAGATAAAACTGATGGGGACTGGTGGTGTACAACATTCATCACCTAAAATGATATTTCAAAATCTATATTGAAGTACAATGCTGAGTGTGATAGGTTTATATCTATCCACCTTAAAGTAAATCCAGTCAATATAACTATGATTCAAATTTATGTACCAACCAACAAAAGGTAGTGAGGTAGAAATTGAAGATTTCTATAGATAACTTTAAGCAGAATTTGAGCCAACAGGCAATCAAGATGTACTGATAATTATGATTGAAATGCAAAATTTGGAAACAATGTGGAAGGAATGGGAGGAAGATAGAGACTTGGTGATAAAATTAAGGTGGAGATATCATGGCACAATTTTGTAGGACCAATAACTAGTTCACAGCAAATATCTAATTTTCAACAACACAAAAAGTGACTATACATATGGACTCTCCACATGAAATACACAGAAGTCAAATTTACTACATCTGTGGGAATGTAGTAAAAATGTAGAAGCTCATTATAAGCAGTTAAAACCAGGGTATGGGCCAACTGCTGAAAAGATCATTAATTGCACATATGTAAATTCAGGGAAAAACTCAGGAAAATTAAATCAAATCCTGGGGAGTTAAAATATAACCTTTAGTCTATCATATCTGAATTTTGAGATCAGTTCAAGAAAAGACTTGATGCATTGAATACTAATGCCAGAAGACCTAATGAACTATAGGAAGACATCAAGGCCATCATTTGTGAAGAAACTAAAAGATTAAAAAGATAGGAAAGAAATTAAAGATTAGCATGGATGTCAGAAGAGACATAATCTATGGAAGAAGTCAAAACTATGGTCATAATCATGGAATAGCTAAAATAAGTGGAAGAAAGGATGAAGTCAGAGAACTGAAAAGAAAATTTTTAAAGAATATCTTAAAAAGACAAAGTCAAATATTATAAGGATATATATATATATATATATATATATATATATATATTTAAAATGAGTAAACCATGCAGGAAGGACACATGTAGCAGATGTAAAACTGAAAGAAAGACATCAAGCTTTGAGTTGTGTTCTTCAAAGATTCTATGGGAAAAATATTTAATGATGCAGGAAACATCAAGAGAAGATGGAAAGACTACACAGTCACTAAGAAGAATGAGGCTGTTGTCCACCTTTGCAGGAGGTAGCATCTGAGCAAGAACAAATGGAAGAAGTAGGAGCAGCATTGAAAGCATTAGTCAAATGCTGCAGGAATTGTTGGAATACCAATTTTGAAACAGTCAACAAACTGATGAATGACTTCTAGCACTCATTTGTCTAAGACAGGGAATTTTGAAGACAGCTGTTTATCCAACTGAAAATTTGAGGAGAGCTGCATGTCCAAGCAAGGAAGATTTGACGACATCTACTTACCCAACTGTAAAGGATTCATGTTTCTACTCATTCTAAATATAGGCAACCCAACAGAATGCTCAAAATTTAGAAACGTAGCATTGATATGACATGAAAGTAAAATTTTGCTGAGGATACTTTAGTACTGGTCTAGTAATACCTTGACAGGGAGCTAGTTGGATTCAGAAAAGGATGTGGAACACGGGGTATTATTAAGGCTGTCAGATAGCTCTTGGCTTAAAACACAGTGAATATAAGAACAATGTTTACTTGTGTTTTATTGACTCAGTAAAGGCATGTGACTTTGCGAATCATAAAACACTATGGATAGATTTGAAAAGAATGAAAATTCCCGAGTATATCATTGTGCTTTTTCTGGAAACTGTACATAAATTAAGAGGATGTTTTGTGAACAAAATGAAAAACTACTGCCCAGTTTAATATCAGAAAAGGTTTACCACAGTTTTATATCCTTTTATCATACTTATTATGTATGTATCAGAGTAACTGACTTGATAAAGAAGAATGTGGTATCAGGAGTGTGGCAAGGATTATTGTTAATAATGAAAGGCTTGCTTTTTACATGTGAGGAGTACTTGAAACTTGGTGATGGAAATCAAGGATCTTTAGTATGGTGTGCTACACAATGTAAAGTAAACCAAGTTATTCACCACTGGACCAATAGGTAGCATCATGATAAGTGGATAAATGTTGAAGTTGTCAAGGATTTTGTCTTACTTCAAACTCTAATCAATGTTCATGGGTAGAACATTCAAGAGATGAAAAGTTGCATTATATTGTGTGTATGTGTTGTACAGACCTCTTTGTTGTTATTATTTGATGCTATTGACTCAAAACTGATGCATAGTGAACATATATACAAGAAAACCTTGCCCCATTTTCAGCAAAGGAAGGATATTAATTTTGAAACTAAGATGCACATGATACAAGCCATGGTATCCTCATGTAAAGTTAGACATTGAACAAAAAACTCCCCCCCAAAAAATAAATAAATACAACAATACATTCGAACTTCAGTGCTGGAGAAGAAAGTGAAGATCACATGGCCTGACAAACCAAGACAAACAGATCTGTCTTAGCAGTACAGCCAGAATCCTCCTGAGTAATAAAAATGGTGAGATTTTGTTTGACACTTTGGCAAGGTTATTGGGTCAGTTCTTGGTGAATGGCATCAAATTTCGTAAACATAGAGGGCTGGCAAAGCAAGGGAAGTTCCTCAATGAGATAAAGCCCCATGGGGGCTGCAACCATGAGGTCATCCTAATGGACAATTGTGTGGATGGCACAGGACCTGGTGGTGTTTTGTTTTGTTGTACTTTGGGTCACTATGAATCAGAAGCAACTGAATGGCACTGAATACACAAAAAATAAAACTGAAAGAATTGGAAATCAAAGATGTTCCAAGTGTCTGTCAAGATGTTATTCGGCTCCATTCTCTGCCCACAAACACGCGAGTATCTTCTCTTGAGCACAGTCTGTCACGTCCCCGAATTCTGTGGTTTGCTGAAATAGAAGCACACATGACTTTTACAGAATACTTTACTTGGATGTGAGTGCTATTAAAATCCCAATCCAAAAGGTAGGCTGAGGTAGCAAGCACACATTTGTGAATGTCCAAGCAGATAATTTTGCTTTTAACAAAGATTGGGAAGGAAAGTTTACCAGAAAGGAAGGTGTTGGAGGAGATATTGTTTTATCTTCCAACTGAACCCATCCCCAGGGAACACAATTGGTTTTGATTTCAGTTACACCTTCTAGTAAAGTTGGACTTACGATGCATCCACCCCTAATCCTGTAACAGAGACCTTCTTCTAAAAAGGAAATCACTTCCATAGAGTTATGCTGACTCATAGAGAGACTATAGGACATGGTAGAACTAACCCCTGTGAGTTTCTGAGACTATTAACATTCCCCCCCCCCCACATCACTGCCCTGGTCAGAGTAGGAAACCCAGTTTTGCTCCTGGAGAGCTGCTACTGGATTTGAATGGTCTACCCTGTGGGCTAAAGCTCTGCTTACAACCCCTGCACCACCAGGGCCCAACTGAGCCTGTAACTTTTTACAGGAGTACAAGGCCCTATCTTTCTCCCATAGAGAGGCTGGTAGTTTTGATCTAATGGCCTTGCAGGCTGCAGCCCAACACACAAGTAACCACTACCCCATCAGGGATAGGGTCGAAAGTTGCACCTCATCCTAATCTCAACAGAAGAATCCCTGCAAGGGGATGGTACCACAATAACTATACTAGAATCTACACTATATCACAAAATGAATTATGGCAAATGAGTGTGGCTAGAAGGACCATATTATGCCTCAACTACATCTCAGGAAGTGCAAATGTCCAGAAGGAGTTCTTGGCTATAACCATAATGTAACTGAAGACAACATATTTTCTTCCATAGTGCCACCGAAGGGATTTGGATCACTAATTTATAAACAGAGACTCAAGCACAAGCCATTTTTGTCATCCAGAGATCTTGTTTAGATATAAAATTGTATAAAACCTATTCTAATCTTCAAGAGTAAGAGTTATCATGTAAACAATAATCTAGGTCAATTAAACAGATCACATCACATCTAAAGAACAAAAACAAATCAGAACAGCAGCAACAATGAGAAGACATATAAAAGTCTGTGGAAGGCCAACCACCTAATTTTGATTAAATAGATAACTTTGAGCTCTCTTTGTCAATCAGCATGGAAGAATATTCAGTATTAGAATACCATAAAGTAAAAGAAACTTCAAGATAAAGAAAAAACAGAGCAAAACCCAAAACGATAAAAAAATTCCAAAGAAATCATGCTCTATGTTCCGTCATCAGGTGGCTGGACTTACAGTGCACACAACTCTTGACTCACACCAGGCAATAATGATTGTGTGTGGGGTGCAGGGTCAGGCAATGTTTCCTTCTATTGTTTAAAGGGCTTATTAGGAGTCAGAAAGAACATGGCCATAAAGAACAATAATAAATTGTCTAATTGTATTAGGCACTGAGTGCTACTCAAATAATTCTATATTTTGTTTGCAAATAAATAATTTAATAAGAGTTGTAAGTGTTCCATTCTATTATAGGGATATCAGTTTTCCAACACTTTAGGAAGAAATTACAAGAAAGACAGAGGAAAGGAAGGCAGGACATATGACAACAACACAAACAAGGAAAAATGAGCATCATCTTGTAATCATTTTACAATTGCTCCTAAAATAGATTATATCAGCCTTACCAGATATTTAATGCAAGTTGAAAGGCTAATTTTAGCTTGAGTATTATTTTAATCATAAAATTATGCATGCTTCAGATATACAATTCTATTATGTGTTCAATGATGACCATACCGTGTATATGTATTTCACACATTAGTAAAACTAATTATAAGTGACCCTCTCAAACATTAATCATAGCTTTGGTTTATTTTTAATCCATCAAACCTATTAATATAAATATAAAAGCAATTAAAATCATAACATTCCAGGGGAATAAACTTGGAAATGAAGACGGGGGGAAATGAGCTTGTTAAATGTCACAGGTTATTTGTTATCAGCTAACCAAACCTTATTGTTAAAAATAAGTAAGCATTTTATAGTCACTGCAGTTCTCAAGCCCTGGTGGTGCTGTGGGTTTTCTGTTTGGTTGCTATCCATAAAGCTGGGGATACTGGATGCCAATTTCTCTGGAGGAGAAAAATGAGACTTTCTTTCTCAGAGATCCTGTCTTGGGCTACTATGAGTTAGAATTGACGTGAGAGTAGTGGGTTAGGTATCAATTAGATTTGGAAACCAAGGTCAAATCAACCTCCATACTATCAACTTGCATACGGACCTTAGTATCTGACAGGACAGAGTAGAATGAGACCATGATCTTCTTGAGGCTATAAATCCTTAAATAATCTGCCTCAGTTGTCTCCCAGGGAGCAGCTGGTGGACTCAAACCACTGACCTTTTGGTTGACAGCCCAATCCTTACTCCGAGGTGGCAACATGGATCCTTTCTTTTCATCTCAACCCACTCAAATTTGATTTGGAAATATAAAATCAGGAAACATTACATGCTGCTAGCATATGGAGCTAGTTGGGATTTTGAAGCAGGTGCTCATGTGTGTTATATACATTTATTATAAAAGAAATTATCGTGCAAAACTGATAACATTGTGCACTATTTTATTATGTTTAAATCCAAGTACCCCTCACTTGTGTGGTGAATGGTCAAGTGTAGTCACAATCAATGTGACCATTTGCCCCCTATGGCAAAATAGAACCCCATGTATCTCAACAAAGTAGTCCAGTGGGAGGTTAAATGCCCCAATTATAATTCACACAACTGATATGTTATAAGTCCGTCTGCCCATTACTAACTTTAGGCTGAGAGACAGCTGTAACATAATGCCCTTAGCACAAAATAGGAAAACAATACAACAAAACACTGAAAAGTAATTGCAAAGGTGACATGAAATAGATAAAACTCTTAAATTAATTTCTGGTCCATAGCTAAACATTTATCAAAGTTAAATATGCAATTAAAAAAGAGAGAGAATGTTCATTTGCCTATAAAAAGTTGTCTCTGCAGTCCCAGGTTTAATATAATATGCCATTAAAATTAGAATCTAGAGTCCTTTCTGTTGATTCTAATGTCATCTGAATGTCATTTACAACTTATTGGCCACTGACTTCTCCCCACCCCCCAAGCAAAGTTATATTTTTAAAAATCAAAAAGAGGGAAACGTTGTTTGACTAGTGGTACCCTCAATATCTATTGTCCCTGAAAATATAATCATTGCTTCTCACCCTTAGGGGCTGCCCTGAGCTCCCTCAGTCCATTAGTAATCAGAAGCCTGCCTGGGAGTCCGACTGTGATCTGCTTAATCATGTACATGCTTTTCAGATTCCAGGGGAGGGAGAGAGGTCAAATCAAGAAGAAAGCCAACTATGATTTATGACCTTGTTTTTGCATAAACATTCATATATGAATGAAGAAACCTGGCACAATTTTCTGTGTTACAGCCCCACTGGATATTATTGAGCTTCTTGTTCTTTATTCTTTTATCCTAGTGAAAATGGATTGTCATGCTCTGGGGGGAAAACCAATTTGACTCTACAAACACGGAAGTTTCCTGCTTCCTTTACAGAGCAGAGGAACTTCAGAGGTCTAAAATGGCTACTGCTGCTGTTTATAGTTTAGCTCCCCCTCAAATCCAAATCATTCTCCAGATCCCATACCCTTCTCCAGAAAGAAAATCACTGACAAGACTTTCAAAATCTTTTTTTTTTAATATTTCATCTTTCACTTTGAAGGAATTTATTTCTCAGATTCTGTCTATCACATGTTCTTATTCCTCTTTTATCTGTGGCAGTCATGTAATCTTATGTCAGTTTCAGGATTGGGAGTGTAGGGGTGGAGTCTAGACTGTCTATCTGGCTATAGTCAATGAGACCTCTGTGTGGGCCTGCCTTTCTTCTGAGAATTCTGGGAAGTCTGGCTGTATTTCTCTCTTAGAGGTTATGACTCAGATATTGAGGATGCTTTACTGACAAGACAAGACTGACTCCCTATGGAACATCTCAGAGGAGAAACCACATGGGCTTACCCTGATGGAACCAGACCTCTGAATGTGGAAACGCCATGTAAAGACTCCTGCCAGTGCTTCAATGCTTGAGAAGCCACAGAGAGGTCCCTGACAGTGCTGAGATGTTTCTGTCACCTCTGGATAAACAAGACTCTGCATCCTCTGGCCAGTGACTATCCTGGTGTCATTGCATGTGCTTTGTGAGTCTGAAGAGGACTTATGAATTGGTATTAGACATATGGGCTAATATTGGACTTATGGACATGGACTGGGTTGGGATGCTTTTTCCATGGTCCATTCCTTTTGTACATAAACCTCTTCCTTATATGCTGATGCATGTGTATGCATTTGTATCTCTGGTCCACTCAGACTAACACAACATCTTGTGACTCTTCACTCTAATCCATTTGGAACCCGATACTTCATTTCCATGTTCTTTGGGTTTTTGAACTATAAGAAATACAAAGATCTCAAGATAACTGTGATGCTGAAGAGTTCAATTCACTGTAATTTCTAAATCCCCCTTTACTTTGTGGAAAGGCAAAAAAGAAATGTGGAGATTTATATCTTCTTTACAACCAAATGATGAGTTCTTTGTGTATCACAGCTTAAGTGCTAATGGATTTGATTTGGGGAAGGCTATGGTTTTTTTACTATGAATTCTCTCTCCATTTTGTTTTGACACAAATTCAGCTTTTATTTGAGTTTTTCTGAACTTTAAGCAGCTCTGAAACAGCTGTTTTGCCCTCAGGTAAAGTGTGTTTGAAAATAGATTACAACTCCTCTGACCAGGCCTGGGAAGAACAGACTTTTCCTGTAGGAATTTTACCCCAGGGACTTAAATTAGGGTATCAGGATCCCCTGGAAATGATGTCACCATAACCATTAGCTAGTCAGGTAGGCAAATTATATGGGGGGAATTCTGTAAATTCTTATAAACTGCAACTGTGAAAGTTCATGGACTGATGGAATAAAAGGTCTATTTTGGAGGAAGTGCATTTCAGGCAGGGACACAGCACTGCTTCCCCGGAGAAAAAACAAAAACAAAACAAAAGGCACCTGGGGAATATGGCATCAATTAAGCCCACCCCCACCCCCAATGCTGCTTCTGTCATCTGTTTGCTTTCCTCTGGGCAGTTCTTCCCCTGCCAGCCCTGTGAATGCATTCATTTCCTTTCTGTATAAAATGCACCTGACGAAGACAGAGCGTGTGGCTCTGTCTCCCGATAAGAATCTACTGACCCTGTGTCAATACCATAAAGTCCTTCCTTTTGTTATGTCCAACCTGGTCTGAGCAGATCCATCAGAGTGACTCCAGTAACACAGCCAGTATAGTCCTTTGAAGAGCGGATGACAAGCCTTTGTCTCATGTACTTTGTCCATGGTATCAGGAGGGATTCTTCAGCCCCGGGCTTGGGGGTGGAGGGCATCGCACATAGTAAAGGCGATTCCTGCCCAAACTTCAAACCTTTGATGAGACAGATTGACTGAGTGGCTACAGCAGTGGGCCTAAGCGAGAGAACAATGGTGAGGGTGGTGCACAGCAGTGTCGTGTTTCGTTTTATTGCACATGGATCTTGATGAGTCAGAGCTAACTCAAAGGAAAAATGCAGAACACCCTGAGAACTTAGAGAAGGCCTAATATGTAGTGTTCATGACGCAGGTTAGTACTGAACTACAAACCAGGGGGGATTTGTTCTCACCAAGTACTCCACAGGAGAAAGATATAGTGTGCTGTTTCCCTAAGGACTGAGAACTCTGGGAACCCTGTGGAACAGTTCAGCTCTGTCCTCTATGGTCTCTGTGGGTCAAGATTGGGATGACAGCAGGCTGGGGTTTGTCGTGTTAACACATAATGTGGGGGATGTTGTGGGTTCCAGATTTGAGTTCTTTCCATCCATCTAGGAAACTTGGGGGCCATTTCCAGCCAAGCATCTCATAGGCACCTGACTCCTTTCCATCAAGAGAACTTTTCGTGTTGATATGATACAGAATGGGTGTCAGTAGAACTTCTTCTCTAAGACTTGGAAGGGAGACCTGGTGATTTTTGAAAAATTTATCAAGGAAAACTGTATGAAATGCAATGGCCTGTCCTGCAATTTATCAAGTTTTGGATAAAGACTATTCATTCATGTTCATGGAGTCAACCTGAGAGGGCATTTGGTGTGAGGAACCCTGTTTTCAGGAAACATACTTTATTAATTTTTTTTCTACATGATGCATACAATTGTAATGTGGGCACCAACAAACAGAGCTTTCTAATTTTATGGGAGTTTTTTTTAATAGGACCCACTCCTGGTGGTGTAGTGATTATAAATTGGACTGCTAACTGTAAAGTCAGCAGTTAGAAAGCACCAGCCTGTTGTGGGACAACAATGAGGTTTGCTACTCCCAGAAGAGACTATAGTCTCTGAAACCCACACGGGCAGGTCTACCCTGTCCTATAGGGTCACTATGACAATTCTATACAATTTTATAGGTTCACTATGTGGCACTAAAATTCATTTTTCACTTGAAGTAGCTCAAGTATTTTGGGCTATAGCAATAGTGAAACATGTTTTGGTTCTGTTGGCATATTCTGAGGGGCTAGTTTGATTTGTTCTAAATCCATGAACATAGATTTTTAATCTCTCACTTGTGGATTGAGATTAACTGGAAAACAAGTGGCAACATCATAAAAGTGCATATTTATTTTAGCTTAAAGGGTTAGACTGAAATCTACTCTTTCTTAGAAACCTATGAAAAGGGAAAATTATTTTATACACCCTGCTACTGAGAAGCCCCAGGAGCATGCAATTACTTATTCCCAGGTAGAATACCACAGCTCTTGATTTGAGACCATGCAGTCTGACTCCTGCTAATGTGATTAGAAAGATTAAACCCAATTGACTACTTCTATATCTGTAAACCAAAACAAACAATAAAAAAATCAGTAATAATAACTCATGAGTGTACTCCAGAAATGGGTACTGATTAAAGGGTACAGTTTGTGACTTCATCAGTTAAGTAATACAATATGTCAAACATTAGGTTATAAACTCTGTGTTAATTTAGGCATATAGCCAAATGTGATTGTCTACGTGGGAATTTTCATTTTAAATCTAAACTTAGTTCCCTCACTTCCACTATGGTCCAGGTGTGGCTATTTTCCATATCTTCCAAATATAACTATTTGCTTACACTCTTCTGTTTGCAATGATCCATTCCATGCACCTCTGTAATTATAATAATTAATAATAATCACAATGATGAGTTATAAAGTTGATGTTCAAACACAGCAAGGGATAACTAGTTCAAATTCATATATAAAATCTTGTTTACACTTTCACTGTCAAATACCGTTCCTTGTTTTAAGATGTACATATTAAAACATTAATAATAGGCAATAATGTGTATGAATTCTTAATTCTGAGCTGGGAGAGGGGTGAATATTTAGAGCAATTGAAACATACTTTATTGTATTCTTTAGCATAGCCCAGTTTATGTAAAACATATTTCAAGATACCAAGATGAGAAGCTTCCTCATTTTGTAGTTAAACCCAAATGACTTTGAAGTCAGTTTCTCAGGGTCGCAATTACTGCTGCAGGACATTTGTTTTAGCACACACTGTATCAAATGCCAATCATTAAAATAGCTTGGTTCAAAAATGAGCAAGACATAAAATAAAAAATAAGGCATTGGTGATATTTTCCTTCAGCAAATGTAATCAGTCCATTCTGTTCTCTGTTCTGTACTCAGGGCTATATTCTCTTTCAAAGAACAGTTTTGTTTGGGATTTAACAGACAGAGACTGATCTGCATGTATGAAAGTGTACAATGTGATGGGACATGTGTAAAGGAGAAGTTCTTGAGTCTGTAGACAAGAATTAGATTAAATGAAATTCCATTTTGCTTAATTAAACTGTACTCTTTACGTGATTTTTCAAGACTCTTTATTTGCCTAGTCTCACTGGTACCTCTTCGCTGGTTCCTTAAATGCCTGCAGCCATTGGAACTAAGGGAGTGTTTCTCTCTTTGGCCAAGTCAGAATATTAAAGGAACGAAAAACACAAACAAAACAGCTGATAAAAAGTTGAAATCTACTGTTTCCAAGAAACTTGTGAAAAGGGAAAATTATTTTATGCACCTGATACTGAGAAACCTATGTTTTGGAGCATGCGATTACTTATTCCCAGGTGGAATACCACAGCCCTTGATCTGAGACTATGCAGTCTGATTCCTGCTTCTGTGATAACTCAGGTAAGGGTCAGGTTGAAGAACTGGTAAATGGACGAAAACAATAGATAGCAAGTAAGACATTTTTATCCAGGAGTCCTCTCCCTTGGGTTTCATTCTATTCAAGAAGTACTGTTTGGGCCTTCGCCGACTGGCTTATATAGCAGTATCACCAATACACAAAAAGGGCAGTGTACTAACCTACTTCAAAGTGTGGTAATATGGGCATGCAGGAGATTATGTAATAGGCCCACATTATTGCTTCCTTGTTCTTATTCTCTTCTGGTGAGATACTTGTCCTTGACTACAGCCTCTCCATCTAGAAGCAGACTATAATCTTTCTTACAGGGCCCTTTTGACCAAGTGGAACAGTAAGAGCATTTGTATCTTTTTCCTTTGACCTTCAGTTATCCCAAGGACCATGACAAGTATCTCTAAGCTTCTTACCTCATCTTCAAAATGGATCTAGTAGTAGCAGCAGCTGCATAAAGTTATAATGAGGAGTTAATCCGATAATGTAATCATAGTGATTACCATAGTGTCTGACACATACTGACTATTTAATTTTTAAAATATGCCTTTGTTATCTTGCTCAAGTTCTAACACGACAGGAATACTAGAGCTGAAATTCTAAGGCAGTTCCAACTTTTCTCATGTTGTGTCTCTGTGTTAAAATCTCAATTAGAATTAAATATTTCAATGGTGCAAACTATAGATCTCCCTTGTCCAGGGAAGGATAAAGACACATATCCTTGATTTCTATATCCTAAGGCATTGAAATTGTAGGGTGATCAACCATAGCATATTTGGATTTATATGTATTTCTCATTGTATAAAGCTTTCCCCTGCTGGCTTCATTTCTAATAACATTGTCACTATTAGGTCACTGAGAGATGATAGAATCTTTTAAGTCTTTGAAGGCACAACAAAGTTGTTAACTTTTTATTGTTATAATACTAACTGCCTTCTCCTGTACATCTGCATAGTTCCTTCAACACAACCTTCCTCCATAACAGCAATATGCAGAGAGGCTGATCTCCAATTAATGGCCCCTTTGACACCATCCAAAGCAAACATCTGTGAGCCTCACTAGCGGCATGATTGTTGATAGACTCGTATTCATTTTGATAAACCATTTTAAGAAGACACTAAATAATGTAATATTCAAAGTAAAGCACTTTACTACATGTTTTCCTTTTCATTCTCTTTCCAGTCCCCACCTTGTTTATTTTGTTTTGTTTCATTTTTTTACACTGGGTGTTCATTGGAAATTTTTCACAGGATTCCCATGTTGCAATTTCTTGATATTTTGACAGTAGTTTGTTTTGGGTTACCACTCCACTTCAGTTTTAGCTAAGTTACCTATTAAACACAAATTTTAACTGTACTTATCTTAGTAGCACAGTGTTTCTCATTCTTAAAAAATAACAATAAAAATTCTCACACAATAGTACATTTATTTCCATAGTGCAAGTACTTGGCATTTTATTTTCTCAAGAGCTCAACAGTAGAACTTTATTGAAATGGACCATTTTAACAATGCAAAGAGCTTCTGGAAAGACCTAAGAAAACAGGTCCAAGTATTACAAACTGAAATCCAATTTTAAAAATAAAAGTATTTTGTGACTTTTAGAAAGAAGTGTTCTGGTTAATTTAATTTTCTGGTTGAGATTGAACATAATTTGCATATTTTTTAGGACAGAGAAACTTTAGCAGTCTGATTGTTTTCTTATACATTTTTCTTCTAGAAGATAGAATAAAAAGCACATACTCCAAATGAATATACATATATATAACTATATATATATATATATATAACTATGTGTGTAGGCTTACAGTATCCCTCTGAGTCCTGATTAAGATTTTACATTTTGAAAATTCACATACAAATACTCTGACATTTTAAATAAATTGCTTCCTATATAGGCCGTGGTTGAATAAAACAGAAATAAAACAAAGAATAATCAAATATAGAATTATCCAGTATCCTGAAAATACCTCTAAATAGGCAATGTGGCTTGAATGGAAAGGGAAATTAATTATGTATATTCATGAGTATATCCAGTAAGAAATTGACTACTAACTGCAATGTTGGTAGTTCAAATTCACTAGACAGTACTAAGAAGAAAAAGTAAGGCTATCTGTTCCTGTAAAATTTTCTAGTCTGGGAAATTCTCTATAGGATCTCTATGACTCAGAATCAACTTAATGATTACGGAGTTTTATTATATGAGCACCACCATGTGATTGTGAGCTTGTTGTACTGTGGTGGCTTGTGTGTTGCTATGAGGGTAGAAGCTATGTCACTGGTATTTCAAATTCCAGTAGGATTCCACAAATTACACAGGCTCAAGGAGAGTTTCTAGACCAGAGGCTCTCAACCTTCCTAAGGCTGTGACCTTCAACACAGATCCTCAGGAGGTGGTGACTCCCAACCGTAAAATTATTTTGGTTGCTAATCCATAAATAAAATTTTGCTACTGCTATGAATCCTAACATAAATATCTGATATGCAGGATGGATTTTCATTGTTACAAATTTAAGATAATTATAACATAGGTATTAATCACAAAAAACAATATGTAATTATATATTGTGAAATATTTATTTCTAACAACAAATAAATGAAATTTTGTTGTGTAGCATAGGTAACAGTCTTAATATACTGTTAACCAGAGCAAACTCCACTGTGACACTTTGCAACAGTATGTGTGAAAGAACAGTGTCGGGCTGAGCCCCAGTGGCGTAGTGGTTGTGCACGGGACTGAAGCCCACTGGGATGGAGGTTCGATTCCAGCTCCATGGAGCAAAGGCTGGGCCTCCTGCTCCCACCACCTAAGGGCAGTGATGCTCCCCCCCCCAAAAAAAAAAAAGAAAAAAAGAGAAAGAACAGTGTCACTACAGAGCTTGGATATATTCTTTTTCACCAGATCAGAAAATCTCAGGGACAGTCTTTGCAAGATGATCATCTTCCACAACAAGTCTACTTCTGTATTTATGCCTGATAACTAACAAGCTAGAAAACCTGGTTTCATAGAGATATGTTGTTGGACATGGAAGAAGGCTCAACACACTCTCAGACAGAACAGAATATGAGAGAAAACACTTGATCCAGAATTTTGAAGCTGGCCTGGTAATCAGCTCTCACTTACATCACTGTTAATAAGTTCAATGGACTCTTGGGTTGTCACAGGAACATCTTCAATGTTGACTGTGACTGGGCACATGCAAATGGGAGTCAGGTATATTTGGAAAGTCTGATGAAATGTTGTCTGCAAGCATGTTCAATTGTTCTTTCACAGAACTTGTCAAGGAAATCCTAATGTCTGGTCCAATGTCATCGAAGAAGGCAGATAAGATAAGCAATGTGTAAATTTTATTTTCATTCAATTTTTTGACCCAAGTGGAAGTTTCATTTTGATTAATCAGATCTTTTCAGATAAATTGAGGCAGGTTTCATTTAGTCCTTGCAGTGATAAATTTAACTTATTCAAGAAGGCAAGCATGTCACCCAAGTAAGGTATTTTCTGTGTTTCATTTTTATTGCTGAAAGTGCTTCAAACTGCAGTCTTGCTTTCTGATTAAAACACGTTTTTGAATTCATAATGAAACTCAAAAACACAATTTAAAACTTTTCCTCTCGACAGCCATCTCATTTACATGTGAAATGGCAGAGCATTATTCAACACATCCAACTCATTGCACAATTGTGAAAACAGTCGACTGCTTAAAGTGCTCGCCCTTACAAAGTTGACAGAACTTACCTCTTATAACTCTTATGGCAGTGTCTTTGTTGCTAATACATGCCAATGAATCATACCGTGGATTCTGATGACTTTTGTGACTCATTCAGCACCAAACATTGAAATCCATATCAACATCCTACCCATAAACCTTTTCCCAAGAGATCTTATGCTCTTTCAGAATTGAACCAACTGTGACAAATATATCATGTTCAGTAGTTGTTGTTTCAAGAGGTTTGCAAAAAAGAAACTCACCTTTAAAGTTGCCATCCCTGACAAACCTCAGGTAAACCAGTAACTGAGAACAGTTTGCATCATCTGTAGATTCATCAAGCTATATTCTAAATATTGAAACTGGAACAGGTTTAGTATCCTGGATTATCTGATCAAGAATATCAGCAGATGACACATCCATTCTTTTGTGGACTATGTACTTAGATAAGGAAATTATTCTCAATTTTATAACAAATCTGACTCTGATCATAACTTGAATAATGCCCTTGGCCACTGGCAACAGTAAATCCTTAGTGATAGTGTGAGGTTCCATAGCTCCAGTGATTCTGAGCCCCATCAAATATGAAGCTTCAACAGCTGCTACGTTTTGTTAGTGGTACTTGCCACCAGTGTCAAGTCTGGCTTTCTTGAGCCTGCCAGTTTTGCTTCTAAAATCGTTGGCATCCATTCTGACAAAGCTCAAATGCTTGCTATAAAAAATGGCATTTTAACTTGTTCAGTTTCATAGATATAGCTGATAGAACTTCACAACAAATAACATTACAATTTCCCAATTCCTGCTGTAATTATTGAGGTAAAACCATACTGAAAAAAATCCTCACTATGTTTTCTTTTCTTAATGTTCTCTATACAATCCATTTTTGTTAATGAAAATAACGTATAAAGTTAGCTTTACTAATACAAAAGATGATACATGGCATATGTGGCAGTTATGTGCTTATGTTAATTTTATAATTGAAATGTAGGAGTGGAGTCTGGCTTGCTAATCAGGAGAAAGCCATTAAGTAGCTGATGAGGCCTCTGTGTGGGCATGGCTTTCACCTGAGACTCCTGGGAAATCTCGCGGTATTTCCCTCATGAAGATGAGACGCTATCTTCCCCAGTTGTTGGGAGTGAGTTTCAGAGATGCTTAATCACGGAAGAGACACAATGCAGCCTTGGAAAAGTTGGAGGAGACAGCGGAGAGACCACACGGCTTTGCCCTGATGAAGACAGACCTCTGAAGCTGGAGTGGCATGCTGTTGATGGACCTGAGCCCTGGAGACCCCTGCCAGTGCCAGAATTCTGCACCCACTGACCTGTGACTTCTTGAGCCAGAAGCAGACTTTATAGACTGATTGTGGGCATATGAGTTAATACTGAACTGAACTTATGACTTTACACTGGACTGGATTGGGATGCCTTCTTAGTGTCACATTTCTTTTGAATATAAACCCTTTCCTTATATCTATATGCGTGTCTCTGAAATTTATTCCTCTAGTCTATCTGGACTAACTCAGCATATTTCAGTCAATATAGTTCATTAAAATTTCCTATAGTTTCCATTCTGTTTTGTTTTGTTTTACTCTTGGTATCACTGCCCTCAGGTGGTTGGAGTAGAAGGCCCAACCTTGCTCCTGAAGAGTTGCTGCTGTATTTGAACCTCCAACACAGTGGCTGCAGTCCCACGCACAGCCACTACACCACTGGGGCTCAGCCTGTTTGTTGTTTTACATACGTTTACTATCACAAGGGGACAGTATTTACAACCACAGCTGAATATAAAAAGACCAATCAGTATCCAGATTAAGTTCCCATACTACAGATATATGGATTTTTTTTGCAGTAACTGGTGATTTTACATTTACCCTGTAATTATATTTCTAGAAGTATCATTTTCCCTCTAATACTGCTGCTTTCAACACAGCATCTGCTTTCTGCACAGTAGCTTCTCTCTGCACAAGTGTGACTGGTACACATAAATACATTATGGTGCCAACCCTGTCACATACACCTGTATTTTATGGGGTGTATGTGATGGGGTTGGTGTGATGATATCATCTTGCCAGGTACCTGTATGTGGGTGTATCTGCATGTGGGTGAACCCGCCTGGGCACAGGTAGAGAAACAGTGAGTTTCTGCATTCTTAAGACCATCAGAAATATGTGTTGTCCTATGATCTAAGGCAACCCCTGTGCAAGGGTTGTTTGATCCCGAAAGGAGTTGCAACCTATATTTTGAAAGGTTCTGTTCTAGACTAAGAACAGATTATAAAAAAGGAATAATTTGTACACTTCTGATGAATCATCACTGAAAATACTATTGATAGCAGCAGAAATATTGTCAGATACTGAAAAATCATAAATGGAAGCAAAACATCATCATCGATTGTGCTAGAAGATCAGAATTTCAGGTCAGAAGACACCAAGAATATGACTGAGGAAGACCTGCCTTCTGAAAGTAGAGCCAACCAGAGTGACTTGGATTGAGAAAGTAAAGCCTGTGGGGCAAGGCTGTTCACACGGTCCTTTGCTCATAGGGCATTACTCAAAGGGAGAAAAAATAACTGCAAGCATCAGTTAATTACCAGGACTAAGAATGGACAAAGTATGGATCTAGGAAAATGGAAAGTAGTCAAAAATGAAATGAATGGGATAAGGATCAACATTCTAGGTGATACTGAACTAAAATTGACTGATATTTGTCATTTTGAATGATAAAATCACATAGTTTATTATGTTTGGAATAGAGTTGCATTCATTTTTAAAAGACATCAGGATTTCTCTTGAAGGATATTGTTGTCTGTGATAGGATAATATCTATCTGCCTACAAGGAGATCCAATTAATAGAATTATTATTTAAATTTATGCACCAACTACAAAAGCCAGTAATAAAGAAATTGAAGAATACTTCCAATGTCTTTAATCTGATATTGGTCAAATATTGTGAGAACCAATGATACTGAAGGAAGCAATTTAAACTGCATGAACATTATCCCCAAAACAAGCTGTCAGGATTTGAGGGCAAACCATTTGAAATGTTTCAACAAGCCGATGGAAGACTGGAAATACTCATTGCGTATGCCTGGACACTTGGAACACAGACAGCTACTTCATCAACTGGATGGAAGAGATCCATATCTTACCCATTCCAAAGAAAGGTGACCCAAAGAATGTTCAAATTGTCGAACAGTATCATTGATATCACATGCAACTAAAACTGCTGAAGAACACTCAGCAGCAGTCATAGAAATTCATTGACAAGGAGCTGCCATAAGTTCAGGCAAGATTCAAAGGAGGATGTGGAACAAGGGATTGATGAGATCAGTTACATCATGACTGTAAACAGAGAACACCAGAAAATTGTTTACTTGTACTTTTTTGACTATGCAAATGCATTAAACTTTGTGGAATGTAAAAATCTATGGATAGCCTTTAAAATTATGGTAATTTCAGAAAACTTAATTGTGTTCATGTGGAACCTGTACATGATTATGAGGCAATTTGCAAACAGAACAAAGCAAAACTACCTGGTTTAAATTCAAGAAAGATGTGTGTCATGGTTGTATTCTCTCACCATACTTGTTCAATTTGTATGCTGAGGAAATAATCAGGTAATCTGACCTAAGGGAAGAAGGGTGGGCCATAAGGCTTTGAGGAAATCTTATGCGCAATTGAGATATGCAACTAACACAACCTTGGGTGTTGAAAATCAGGGGGACTTCAAGCGGTTATGAAGGTCAAGCATGGTATCCTTCAGTATTGACTACAACTCAATGTAAAGAAAACCAAAGACTCACACATGGACTTATAGTTAACATCATGATAAATGGAACGATATTTAAAATTGTCAAGGATTTCTTCTTGTTTGGTATGGTAGTTAAATAATCTGTTGCCAACTTGAGATTTGAATTTGCTGGGCCATAAGACACATTTATTGCCCCCCCCCAAAGTGGGGGAAAACAAGGGTGCTTCTTATAGTCTAAAGGTGTGGTACCCCAGAATATTTGTTTATGATCCCATACGCCCACTTACTGTCTCATGCTGTTCGCATGTTGTGGATTGCTGTGTGTTCAGAGGAAGTCCTACCTTCTGGAGTCTTCATGTCAGTCAGGTCACATGATTAGCACAGTGAACCTCTCCCATAATTTTTTAATGCCAGTGATGATGGTTCTTAACACCACTGTTGTAAATATTACCGTATTTTGCTTTATTTCCATAAATACTTCAGTATACTGGTACTATTTGACTCAGAGTATTTTTTCTTGTTTTCCTGCCTTAAAAATTGGGTGCATCTTATGGTCCAGGTGTATCTTACGGTCTGAAATGGTTAGAGTGAAGGGGTGGAAGTTAGCCTGTAAATCATATCACAACTTGATGACCCTTTTGGGAGGTGCTAAGGATGTAAATAACTCACCAGAGGCACGGCACACATTGACTCCCTGTGAGACATTGCTTTTGACAGGACACATGGACCTACACTGGAACTCTGGAGCTGGAGGAGCCACATGGAGACCCATGCCAGCGCTGAGACGGACACTGCCAATGGAGTCATAAGACTTTCTACCCACTGGTCTGTGAGCTTCCTGCATTTGGAACCATTGAATATGTTTCATAGGCTTGAAGATGACTTTATAGATTGATATTGGACATATGCACTAATATTGGACTTAAAGACTTGATCTGAACTGATCTGGGATATTCTCTCAATATTCAATAAAACTTTTTTTTTGCGGGGAGGCATCACTGCCCTCTGGAAGGAGAAGGAGGCCCAGCCTTGCTCTTGGAGAGCTGCTGCAGGATTTGAACTGCCAACCCAGTAAGCCACAGTCCCGCACACAACCACTATGCCAGTGGAGCTCAGGCCATAAAGCTCTTTCTTATACACAAGTGGGTGTCTCTGAATTTGCTTCTCTAGTCAACCCTGACTAACACACTTAGATCCACAATCAGTGCTCATAGAAGTAGCTGTCAGGGGATCAAATGATACATTCATTGAGTAAATCTGCTGCATATGGCATCTTTAAAATGTTGAAGAATGGGTTATTATTTTGAGAAAGAATGTGCATGACCACAGCTGTGGTGTTTTCAATCACTTCATTATATACATGTGAAATGTGGGCACTGAATAAGACAGACCATAAAAGAATGGATGCATCTGAAATAAGGTTGATAGTAAAGAATATTAATAGTACCATGTACTACAACCCCCCCTTCCCTCTCCCCCCATAAAAATTATCCAAACTACCAGATCCGGAGAAACCAGTCCCTGGAGAACTTCATGCTTGCTAACGTGGAAGGGTAATGATAAAAAGGAAGGCCCTTTATGAGAAAGATTGACACAGTGACTTAAAGAATGAACTAAAGTATGAGAAGCATGGTGAGGGGAGTATAGCATAAGGCTGTGTTTTCTTCTGTTGTAAATAAGGTCACTATGAATTTGAAGTGACTAAAGGCAACTAGCTACCACAAAATTACAATGACAAATATTTGTGTGTGATCGGTCAATCAACAGATAATTTCACATATTTACGAACAAAATAATAAAAAATATCCCCAAATGCTTATATTTGAAGAATAAATTAAATGCAATATCAAATATCCGAGAGTTTAGTAACATGCCAAAAAGTCACAGCTAGAGAGTTGCCCATTTGAAAACAATATCCAAAAATTATAAATGAAAGAACAAAGAGCATGACCTTGTGAAAAACAGCACACAGACACCTCATGGTTCATTTTCTGTGGTCTTAAGGACAAAGAGGACCTTCTATAGCTTCATACGCTGCAACCAAGAAGAAGCTTTTCAATCCATCCCCTTAATGTCTAGCAGATTTCAACTCATAGAAATCCCAAGAATAAGGTTGTAAATCTTTATGGAAACAAAAATCTCACAACTTCTTCAGTCGATTGACCAGTTGACTAGTTTGATCTCTTGATCAGTAGCTGAGCACTTACCCAGTGCACCACTTCCATAAAGGTTTTAAATTTGTAATGCTTTCCTATGTGATCCCATTCTTGTAAATTGTTCCTGGGGAGAAATCAGCTAGCAGCATCTGAAAAAGGTTTAGGATCTAATTAAATGGAATAAGTATTAAACACCAGCTGCTGTAACAGATAAGCCTCAAATTGTAGTGTCAACACAACAGAACATTTTATTCTCTCACAAGTAATAGTCTAGAGTCTCCGTTTCTAAGTGACAATTTATCATTCATTCAGGATTCTTCTTTTTTTATAAAGTCAAAGTGTTCATGAAGACTTGTGTACTCTAGGGGGGCAAACATCCCATGGATAAACTGGGATAGAAAGATAATAGAATTTTCCCACATATTATTTGAAAGCCTCTATTATATGTAAGCAAATCGATACTGCAATGTATTGAGAGCCTTCCCATTCACAGTGATGCTGTAGGGCAGAATAGAACTCTTGCCATAGAGTTTCTGTGGCTACAGTCTTTACAGAAGCACATTCCATCTTTCATCTATGGAACAGTGGATTTGCATTACTGTGCTTGCAATTAGCTACCCAGTGTCTAATATGCACTGCTACCAGAGCATATCAATAGGGAAATAGAAAGTGCAGAGATAAAGTTACAGTTTAGACTGGAAAGGAAACAAATGAAGGAACTACATACTGGAGATTGGTAGTCAGGATGGAGGACCCTATCCCTGGCTCAGCGGTTGTTTCCTAGCAACCTCTATACAAACGGAATGTGATCACAGATCTCCAATGAATGACAACCAAGACTGACACAGCATACATGTGAAGAAGACTTCCTTTCTTCAGCTAGAACATACCCTGTGTATTTCTGTACACTGGAATTGTGATGGCCAGCTTGAAATGTCACAAATATAAATTTGAGGACAAAGAATTGTGCAATATTTCAAAGTATAATACGACCTGCATTCTTAAAACATGCATGCACAAAATTATTTTTTAATCATTTTATTGGGGGCTCATACAACTCTTATCATGTTCAATGCATACATCAATTGCATGTAGACCACATTTGCACATTTGTTGCCATCATCATTCTCAAAACATTCTCCTTCTACTTAAGCCCTTGGTATCAGCTCTCCATACCCCCCCCTTCTCCCCCTCCCTCATAAACCCTTAATAAATTATAAATTCTCATTATTTTTTCATATTGTACTCAGTCCAGTATGTCCCTTCAGCTACTTCCCTGTTGTGTGTACCCCAGAGAGGAGGTTATATATAGATCCCTGCAATTGTTTCCCCCTCCCTACTTCATCTTCCCTCCACTCCCTTGGTATCACCACTCTCATCACTGGTCCTGAAGGGATCCTCTGTCCTGAATTCCCCATGTTTTGAGCTCCAGTGTACATCCCCTGGTCTAGCTGGATTTGGATAGAATTGTGATCATGCTAGTGGGTGGGAGAAAGCATTTAAGAACTAGAGGAAAGTTGCATATTTCATTGTTGCTACATTGTACTTTGAGTGGCTCATCTCCTCCCTGTGATGCCTCTGTACAAGGATGTCACTTCACCTACTGATGGGCTTTGGGTCCCCAATCTGTACTCCCCTTCATTTATGACATAATTTTTTGTTCTTTGATGCGTAATACCTGATTCCTTTGATACCCCGTGGTCACACAGGATGGTGTGCTTCTTCCATGTGTGCATTGTTGCTTCTGAACTAGATGGCCACTTGTTTATTTTCAAGCTTTTAAGACCCCAGACACTATTGTGTTAGGCAGTATTCTATAGAGAAACAAAACCAGGACACTGGTTTCTCTTTATATATTTATATAGATGGAAGAATATATAAGATAAGAAATAAACAGTTAGCTAATCTATAAAACAGTACAAATAGCTCAGTACAACTCAGTTGTATGAGATAACTAGTAGACTGGCAGTCCTTGTAGTCTCAAGGGCCTCAGAGTAGTCCTCTGAGGAGCAATTCAAGCTATCTGGCTACAAGCAGCAAACAGCAAAGCAGGTCACCAACAGTCAACCAAATGACAGAGTCCAATATCCCCAGTTCAAGAGATGTGTATTCCTGGAGTGTGGTGAAGCAGGGCTTGAAGAACCTCAACTCACAGCAACATAGTCCACGATTAGGTGTTCCACGGGTAGTGTCTTTTGGAGATTGAGGCACAGAACGAACAAGATAGCTGGCTGGTCCAAAGATCCAAGAACAAGAGGGCAAGAGCAGGGCTCACTGTGCCATTTCTATCTCCACCCTTCAATTGATCTTATGTGTGTTCATTGGCCAAGTTGTCACAACTGACCTACCTATCTTTGGCCATGTTGGTACAACAAGCTGCTTACCACAACAATATCTTTTGATAGCCGGCAGTCAGCTTTCTTCACCATATTTGCTTATGCACACATTTCTCTTCAGTGATTGTGTCAGTGAGTATCTTGGAATGCCAAGTTAATAAAACAAAGTGTTCTTGCATTGAGAAAATACTTGTTGTTATCTTCATTTTATTTTCTTTGATACCTTCAGCTTGGAATGTCTTGGGGTTTTTTTGTACATATTCTTTATCTCTGTAGATCTATCTAGATAAGATAGCCTTGGTGAACACTCTAGAGGAGAAAACAAGGGAACTGATGATTAAGGTGGTGGGGTGCATAGGAGGTGGGGAGATGGGGAAAAGATGGGGGTGGTGCTCACCAACCCAGGGATAAGGGAACAGCAAGTGATTCAATATCAGCGACAAGGTGGGTGTGAGAGGACTGAGAGGAATTGATCAAGAGTAATGTAGCAGAGAGAAATTAATGAGCTGAGTGTTATAGTGGGACAAGAGGAAATTAAAAGGAAATAGAGGAAAGGACTGGGGGGTAAGGGCATTTATAGAGGTCTAAATATAGGCATGTATATAGGTGAATACATTTATATATGATGATGGGGAAATAGATCTATGTACATACAGTTACAGGGTTAGTATTAAGACAGCAGATGGGCATTGGACCTCAACTCAAGTGCTCCAAATTCTTGTATGTAATAATCGAAGACTTCACTTCTTTCTCACGCAATTTATTTATATATATATACACACACACTTATACACATATATAATGCAGTTTTTCCCTATTTTTGAAAAAAAACACGTGCTGCAATTTTAGTTTAAACAAAAACAAACTAACAAGATAAAGATGCTCAAATCAATAGAAACACACTTAGGAGGTTGCCATGGTGGGGTCATCAGGGAGGGAAGGTTGGGGTAATGAGAAGGTTGTGACTGTTCACAAGTTTTGACTTGTTGAAATGTAAAATGATGATCCATTGAGAGGGAGGAGAGGTTCGGAAGATAGACAGGGGGTGGACTGTTAGAGAGCTTGACTAGTGGTTTAGACTATTAGATGGTGATCTGAAATGTGAATCTTCAATTAATTTACAATAATAATTGTTCTAGGATGGACTTAAAAAGATAAAATGATCTTATATATGGTGATAAAACTAAAATACTTTCAACAACTAGTGGAAACTGACAATATCCAATAAGAATGAAAGCAAACTCTGCATGTGTTACTTTTTGAAATGGAAATTTCTATTCTTAGTAATTATTTGTTCCTATTAGATAAATGTGGTGTTTTTATCAAATAAAAAGACAGTTATGTTTCCAGGCTTTGAAAAAATATATATATTTATAGTATTGAGTTCTGTTTCTTGGATCTATATGTGAACCTTTTATTTAATTTATGATTCCCCACTTTCATGTCTAGAGACTACTGGCTTTGTTTTCCCCAAAGCTGATCCTTTGTTCTTTAGTAGGGCTCTTAGCCATTGTGATGTGATGTCCTCTCTTATGATGCTGCGGTGTAAGAATGGTAGGACAGAAGAATCTGACCTCCTGTAACTTGACAAGGTAAGGGAATCAGCATCAGCATCATCTGCTCAATACTAATTCTTAGGAAGCAGAAGTCTCACCTATCTCCTGTCCCCACCCTTTGCATCAATTCCAACAGAGTCCTTCCCACAACCTCTCTTCACTTTTCTTCCAACTTTAATAAGAATTGTGTTGGCCACACAAAACTCACCGGTAATCCTCACAGTTAGGTTTGTGATGGTGCAGGCAACTTGGAATCAGGATAAACTTCAAAGTACAAGAATAATTCAGGACATAGTTCTTCAATCAGGATATCTTCTTTCTCTGAGCAACTGGGCTTTGCTGCAGACCATTTGCAAATGTTACAACTCTCCGAAGCATGGGAATGCAGTCCCAAGCTGAGCTCTCTCAGTCTCATGCATTCGTTGTCTTGTGCGTTTGCTCCATCTATACCATTGTCTCTCAGGGCTTCTGTGTTGTAACTCCAAGCCTCCAAGGTCTAGATATTCCCCTGCAGGGACACGGGGTCCACAGAAAGCACTCCATGCCTCCTCATTCTTCTTGGTGCTAGTCAGCTACTACTTGCCACCTCTGGGGTGGCATATTTTAATCCTAGCAAGATGACAAAGCTCACCAATAAACTTGCTAGCGCTCAGTGCACTATACTTGCATGGCCCCACAGCACAATGTGCCAAGCACAATTTCTGTATTATTAGCAAAGAATCTAATCCAATTAGTGAGGCACACGCTTCTTATTTGCACATCCCAATAAGTCATTTGGTAGGAGTTAAACCATATTAAATAATTCAGTGCACCACAGTGGGAACCTATAAGTTGTAGAATTGTGGGTCCAGCATTGGGATGGTTGCCTGAAAGAGCAAGTCATGCATATGAAACACACAATTTCTATTTGGTTAGTTGCAGGCCATTTTTCTTTACTTTCATCTTCTTCCTTCATTTGCACAAGATAGCATTTATCTTCTGGAAATTAATGTATAACTAAAAACTTTGAGAACATTAGCATTAGTTCTTTCATAGTATAAATATATTCCATAAAATTACATCTGTGCTTATGTTTTTGCAGCATATTGGTTTCTTATAAGTAATGCAAAAATAAAGATCAGACTGGCTCAGATATAATTATCTTAAAGGTCTAAGTATTTGAAATCTGAACTAATGATATTTATTCTAATTAGGGAAGCAAATTAGAAGAATATCAAGACACTCACATTTCAGTATTCATAGATAGATTTCTCAGTAATTGCAAAGTAACATCATTAGTATTGAGATTTTTCACAACACTAAGAAAAAAATGCTGTTTTTTTTTCTATAAAAATCTGGCACATTTTAGTTTTTTAAAAAAGTTTATGGTTATTTTTGTCTAAGTAATATAACCGAGATTTTTAGAATGTAAGACCAACATTCAAACAGCAGCCAATTTCCTATGCTAACAACCTAAAATCAAAAGATCCTTAGGTATTCTAAAAGAACAGATAAGTGAGGTGACTTTTATAATTAGGAGAGAAAATTAAAGATACTTCATTATATCTGCTCAAATAATCAATTGCTATGTGAAAATTGAAATCCTTCTGTGGGTTTTCTCTGATGCTTGTCAAGTAGGCAAGAAAATAAAAATATAAATTTCTGGTTCAGGTCATAAAAACTCACAGTATGTTTTGGAAAGAAAGGTAGAGCACGTGAACGGTAGTTTATAATTTCAATTCATTTATTAAATAGTGACAAGAAAAGATAGATGGCTGAATGACCTAGTGATTTATTTCTATAAAGATTACAAATAAGAGAATCTTGTGATGTAATTATCTCAAATAGGATTACTTTGAGTGGAAGTCAACTATGTAACACCTAACAGTAATAATAGCAGTAGAGAAAGCAAACACAAAAAATTTGATAGTAAACAACTAATATTCAGATATAGATGCCAAATATTTACCTGGAAAATACAATATATGATCCTTAAAGAGCTGTGCATATCTGATATTACTCAGTAAGCATTCTATGTAGAATCCACAGTATCTGCCTGTGGCAAATATGGAAATACAAACTAGACATATTAGAGTTCTATTTCAAGAATGCTTGTTTTGCATCAGACATTGTGTGAACATATTATATTTTTATTCAACCAGGAGCCCTGGTGGCATGGTTAGTTGCTAACTATGTGGTCAATAGTTTGTCCACTGAGGTAAAAGATGAGGCATCATACTCCTGTAAAGAGATACAGTCTTAGAAAACCCGGAGGGCAGTTCCACCTTGTCTTACAGGGTAGCCATGAGTCAGATGGCAGTGAGTCTGGGAATTATGCAACATAGAGTGTGTCAAAAAGTAAAATATCTAATTTAGCTAGGATGAGACTTTATTTTTAAAATGCATTATTAATTTGGAGTTAATACATCTTGCTGTGCTCTACTTACTCACCTTGCAAACAAATACAGATGTTCTTCCTCAAGAAACCACCTAGGAAAAACTGTTGATTGCATTTATTGACAAGGGATGTTGGCAGAATAGTATCCAGAATATCCAGGCTGTGGGAATTTTAAAACATTATGTGAGTGCAGTGGCCATCTAATCCAGTGGTTCTCAGTCTTCCGAATGCTACGACCTTTTAATATAGTTCCTCGTGTTGCAGTGACCCTCCATGCATCAAATTATTTTCCTATTTCATAACTGTAATTTTTTTATTGTTATGAATTGGGTGACCTCTGGGAAAGGGTTATTCAACCTCCAAAGGGGTCCTGGCCCACAGGTTGAGAGTTGTTGATTTAAACCCCTGAAAAGGGAATATGTGTTCCCAGTACAATGTGAGATGCTTTTGATACAATGATTCACTACAGGATCATACTACTTTGGAAGTTAAAATCAGATGTAGGAGATAAGCAATTAAATGAGTACTATACATGGAGAGAAAAAGCTAATAAAAAATCCATCCAATACTGGAAATATGCTTGTGTCAGTCCTACTAAATTTCAGCATCATTTCATCTAGAAAATATCAAGTTCTCTGCTTGACTTGCAGTCAAATTGAAATTTAAAATTTGTGAAAAAAATCACAGTATTAACTACTATGTCCCTTCACCCACATTTTTTGCTGGTCATCCTCCCTTTTGGGGGAAGGGTTGTTATTATACAGTGAAAGAAATGAAAATAATAATAATTTATAAATTATCAATGCTTCATGATGGAGGCAAAGTGAAAGAGGGAGATGGAAAAATGATGAACTGATATCAAGAATTCAAGTAGGAAGAAAATGTTTTGAAAACGATGATGGTAACATAGGTACAAATGTGCTTGACACAGTGGATATGTGTATTGTTATAAGAACTGTAAGAGCTCCCAAATAAATGATTTAAAAAAGGGAATCGTAGTATCAGAGAAGAGGAAGATGCTGAATATGAGTTTTTATTAAAGAGCAGCAGTTCTTGGGGCACACATTGTTACCCACTTGACTGCTAACCGAAAGGTCAGATATCCAAATATACTAGCTTCTCTATAGGGATAGATGTGACAGTCTACCCAGGCATCCTCAAACTACGGCCAGTCCTGCAGGCCAGATGTGGCTCAACAAGAACATTTATCCAGCCACTGGGTGTTTTTGCCACCGCTATCTGTCCTATTTAGCAGCCGACGCATCCCAGGCCTGCAGTGAATTTGTTCATAGTTCTTTTGGTTGTTTTTTTTTAAAACTATAGTCCAGCTCTTCAGTGGTCTGAGGGACAGTGAACTGGCTCTCTGTTTAAAAAGTTTGAGGACCCTGGACTCTACTCTCATGATTCTTATTAATCATAAATTAAAGGCCTGCACCCTTTAAGGTCGTTTTACCCTCCTAGCCTCATGTCCATCCCATAGATGCTTCTGTATCGATAAAGAGATAATATTTTAAAATCATGTAATTGACTGCTTTTTATTAAATTGGCATTTTTATATCAATGGGTGAAATAGCATAGCAATATATGTATCATATGTGTAATAAGTATAAACATATGCTATACATATGTAATTTATATTTATCACCTGTACATCTGTGTTGAGGAGCCCTGATGTTGTTTTTGTTGTTAGGTGTAATATAATGGTTAACCCGTAGTGACCCTATGTACATTAGAACAAACATTGACCATCCTCACAATTGTTCCTCTGCCTGAGTCCATTGGTGCAGCCCCTGTGCCAATCCAGCTCCTTGAAGACTTTCCTTTTTTTTTTTCCCACTGGCCCTCCATGTTACAGAACATGAAATCCTTCTCCAGCGATTCTCTCCTACTAACATGTCCAGGATATGAAAGACAGAGTCTTGCCATTCACACCTCTAAGGAGCACTACGGTCTAATTTCTAACATGGATTGGGTTGTCCTTTTAGCAGTTGATGATACATTAAATATTCTTGTCCAGCACCACAATTCAAATGTATTGATCCTTCTACAGCTTTCCTTACTCAATGTCCAACTTTCTTATGTGTGTGATGTAATGGAAAATGCCATGGCCTGAGTCAGGTGCACTTTAGTCCTCAGACCCACATCCCTTGCTCTCCAGTACTCTGAAGAGATCCTGTGCAGTAGGTTTGCCTAGTGCAGTGCATCTTTTGATCTATTGACTGCTGCTTACATAAGCATTGATTATGGGTTCAAGAAAGGCAAAATCCTTGACAACTTCAAACTTTTCTCCATTTATTATCATGATACCTCTTGATCAGATGTGAAAATTTTGGTCTTCCATATATTTATCTTTAATTAATATTGAAGGCTACAATCCTTGTTCTTCATTAGCATGCACTTCAATTCCTCATCTCTTTGAGCAAAAGAGGTTGTATCATGTCTATATGACGGGATTAATAAGCTTTCCTCTATTTCTGGTTCTCCATTCTTCTTTAGATACACTAGCTTCTATGATTATTCGCTCAGCATGTAGATTGAACAAGTATGGTGAGAGCAGACAACTCTGAAACATATCTGATGATTTTGAACTGCTGATCCTGAGTTAAGCAACCTAGTCCTTTACATAGAGTGCCCCTGGGAAAATCCTGAGATTGTAGTTAAATGTCCTGCTTGTTTCCTAAAGATCATCTGCTAAAATATACCAGAGAGAACCCCCGTGGGGCTACCAGCTCTCATTAAAAATATATACTTTCTGGAAACTTGCGTAAGATGGCTATGATGACTAGGTTTGGAATTGTTCATATGAGTCAGAATCTACTCAGGGCAGTGGGTTTTTAAGAGTTTTCTGATGGATAATTAAGGATTTGTTTGTTTGTTTTGAAAAAGTATTTCTTTATTCCTGTTTTATTCTGAGAACCTCTCATAGTAAAATAAGCTGCAATTGGTCAGCGGTTCCAAACTAAGAACCACTCCACAGATATAGATAAGCCTTTCTATCGTATTTAATGCACACTCTCCAAACACACACTGCGCCATCCTAGTGGGAATCAATGAGGTGGCAGTAAGTTTAAGTTGTTTATTTGCTACTTTAATCTTTTTGTTTACTTTTGTTTGATTTTGGGGCATCAGCTACTTTAATTTTGTATATAGTGATTATGTATGGATACGTTCCACCTGAAGAGCATCTGTTCAGTTATTTTTAAAATTTTTGTCTTCATAAGAATACTCAGTGCATACCAAATTCAAGCACAGAAACAAGCTAGTTAATTTTAGTGTCACTTTTTGAGGAAGCTGCTGAGCTTAATTATGTGTGATCACCGGTAATGAAGTTGGCAATAACTGTGACAATCGATCTTTTCTCACCCAGGTTCTAATTTTACAATTGTCTCTTACAGAAAAGAATTTGATTTATACCAAATTCCTTCATGTTCCTTTTTATTTTTTTAATCTCCAAACCTCTTGTATTGATATTCTAACAACAGCCTATAAATAGTGTTGGGCAAATATAATGCTTTACTATAGCTCATTTCAGGAAATGTAATTTTGTACCAGATAGTCTCAATATATACATATATATGTATATATATGTATATACATATCTCACAACTGGAAAATAAACGATACCATGATGCATATATCATAACTGAAAAAAATATCATGATAAATTGGGGAAAGATCTAAGTTTTCAAGGATTTTGCTTGGAAACTCAGTTAATGTTCATGGAAACAATAGTCAAAAAAATCAAAGGATGTAGCGCATTGGGAAAATCTGCTGTACTAGCCTTCTGTCACGTTGAAGACTAAGGGGTACCTGACCCAGGCAATGGTATTTAAAATTGCCTCATATGATTATGAAAGTTGGACAGTGAATAGGAAAAACCACAGAAGAATTGAGACATTTGAATTATGATGTGGGTGAAGAATATTGAAAATGTGATGGTGTTCCAGAAGAACAAATAAATCTATCTCAGAAAGAGCACAATCAGAATGCTCCTTATACACAAGGGTAATGATGTTTTTTGTAGTCTTTGGACATGTTATCAAGAGACCGCTCCCTAGAAAAGAAAATGATAGTCCATAAAGTGGAAGATCAGAGACAGAGAGGGAGATTATTGAGGAGCCCCGGGATGACAGCAGTTGCTCAAACAGCACAGGACCTAGCAGTGTTTCTTTGTGTGGTAATTATGGTCCCTATGAGTTGGAACTGACTTACTTAATGGCACCAAAGCATTACTTTCCTATCCATGTCACATGCCTATATATCTTATAAGATAGACCTATAAAATAAACATGTAGCACGGATTGACTCTGGAACTGTATACCTATGAATTTTTATTTTATTTTATTGAAGAAGAGTGAAAATAAGTCTTTTCTCCTGAAGTTTCATAATGAGCTTATGATAAAGCTCATTACATTCTGCTATTCTCCAGATCTTTTAAATGACAAGGTGAATAAACTTTTTCAAGAGTTCTGGGATTTTTCTGGTAATGCCACTAAAGTATTGCTTAAGTAATACCAGTTATTGTATAAATTGATGCCACGTGGCTTCAGAAGTCTGTGACTAACCAAGAAGTATTTATGGTAGATTCTCTTAGAAGCTTGAAGGTGTGTGCTTGAAGGAAGTCACCACACAGGGCACAGTATCAGGGGCAGTCCCATAGTCCTGAATTGGGGCCTAAGAATGAAACCCTGATTGTGTGGTAGGAGTGTCCTGGACCAATCTTGTTAGGCTTTTTATCTAGTGATATATATGTTCTAATCATACTCCTGTTCCTGCTTCTCTGATTCCACCTGTAATTGTGACATATTAATCAGTCACAAATCAAGCTTGTGTGACAGTTCTCTTTGCTCTCATGAGTCCTGGATAATCTCGATATCTCAATAAACCCTTGGGAGCCATGTTGACCTCATGCTACTAGCCTCCCTCTTCCAGATGATGTTATCTTTGTAGCGTCTTTGTCTCTATTAAGACCTAGCCACTCCTTAAATTATATTTGAGATTTGAATCTCTTTCACACCTCAAAACACCCCAGAGTCTATTAATTCTCCCTGAGCATGAGCTCCACTAAGTATTTGTTGACAAGCAAACAGTTTTCAAGAATGTCAATTAAGACAATGAATCTAACAAGTATCAATTAAGTTACATGCATCTGTGCAAGCAAAGGGGGAGGGGAGGAAAGGGGCAAGAGAGGAAGAAGAGGAGGAGGCCAGGCTAGCTCCCTCGTGTTGCACTTTCCCTGTGAAACAGCAGCAGAGGAGGCTCAAATGGATTCAGAGATGACCGAATAATTATCTCGTGACTCAAGAATCCTTAACAAAGGGTACTTGGCTTTTTAAGGACCTATGTAAAAGAATAAAGGAAAGAAAAATACAAACTTGTTGTCACCAATCATTAGATGTCAACTCATCCCCCCATGGTAGAAGCGCCCCAGCGAGTGTCTAAGACCATACGCAGGGGTCCTCCAACTTTTTAAACAGGGGTCTGTTCACTATCCCTCAGATGGTTGGAGATTGGGACTATAGTTAAAACAAAGCAAAAAGCCTATACTATGAACAAATTCTATGCGGGCCTGGGATGAGTCAGCTGCTAAGCAGGACAGTGGCTGGATAAATGGCCTCTGCGGGCCGCATGTGGCGCAAGTCGTTTGAGGACCCCTGCTCTAAGGTAATGGAAACCCCCACTTTCTCCTGAGGAGCAGCTGATGATGCCAAACTGCTGATCTTACAGTTAGCAATCCAATGAGTAATCATGACACCACCAGGGCTCCTCGAGTAAGAGGAAGGAGCAGATACAAAGGTAGAAGCAGCAAAGTACTGAGTTAGAGAAAAGACACGTGCTTTATTCAAGCTCGCCTGATTTCATGGAAGTGCTTGGGAGATGTCTTAGTCAAGGCAGAGGATAAGTGGCCTCTGAAGAGAAGCTGCCAGGCTAGGAATGCAGTAAAGGTTATGCGCATGGCTGGTTTAGGAGGCCTGCACTCTTGACTGAAGCTCCCTTCAGAAAACTGCCATGCCCTGCTTGTATCCCTCGTAGGGTGTGGAGAGAGTAGCATCTCCTAATGATGCCTGCTAGGCAAAGCCTTATAATGGTCTCCAGTCAGACCTGACAAATCACATATAGAATTTTGTCCTAGAGAGATTGTGAATTGCCGAGGGAACCATTTATTTTACTCATGGTCAGGTCCAGTCAAATTAGCCCTTAGCCTTTCTCCTCACCAGGAAACACTATTTGTCTCCTTATCTAGAAAGCTGGTTCCCAGTGCTACCTGAGCTTCAATACCAAAGTCACTAAATGCTTTCCCCCCAAACTCACTGCAATTCAGTCCATTCTGACTCATAGAGGCAGCCCTATAGGGCAAAGTAGAACCGCCTCTGTGGGTTGCCAAGACTGTAACTCTTTGTGGGCGTCAAAAACTTCATTTGTCTCTTTTGGAGTTGATGGTGGCTTCAAACAGGCTTGTGGTTAGCAGTCTACTCTATTACCACCGATCCAACGAAGTGCCTGCAGGCAATTTTTCTTTTGCTCCATGATTCTGAATTCCATACATGATTAGAAACTCCCTTCTCCAACAAGAAGACTACTCTCTCAATGATTTCTATATAAATGCATTATTTTTTTTTATTTAGGCATTTCTAAGGAGTCCTGTTTGCAAGTGGTTAAGCTAGTAAAAAGCTTAGTGTTTCTTAGAGGTTGAGCCTCATGTGATACTTTAGTCTTGGACTGGTTATCTCTATGTCTTTGATTTACGATTAGCTGGTCCAGATATGGAAAGGTCAATAGTTGCTCCTTAGGAGACTTCTGAACTTTTAACCCCATAACCACAAATCACAGAACGTTGTCCTTGTGGACTCACCAACTTTGGTGTCTCCAAAGACTAGAGTCGGACATTCAAAAAAGTAACCAATTCCAAACCAGAAGTCACTTGGTGCAGGGGGCGGGGGGGTGTGGGGAGCTAGATAAGGCACTTGTCTTTCTTGAAAAGGTATAGCTTTGAAGGCACTGGCATTCTACTCTATCTTCTAAGATCTCTATAAATTGGAATCAACTAAAAAACAATGAAATTGTTTGAATTTTGTAGACTTAATTGAATCCTACAGGATGACCCCTTAAATTTGTTCTAGAAGCTGATTTCTCCCTAGGAGGAAGCATTCAGGTTCTCTGCAGTTCAGATTGAAGAATATCATCTGGATCCAGCTGAACTTTAGGCAATTAACATGTTTTCTTTTATCACTGAGATAATTCAATGGCAGTGCTGTACCATCACTTAAAACCCATGTGAATGACAAATTTAATCAATTTGTTTACACATTTGTGAACTTAGGCTACAAAAATTTTTAATTAACTTAAAACTACTCCCATAGAAGTAGCAGTCCAAAAAAACAAACAATGTATTTTTATTGGGCAATTGGTTTTAAGAGAGTACTTGGAAGTGTTAAAAGACAAAAATGACACTTTGAAGACTAAGGTGCACCTGATCTAAGCCATAGTATTTTCCAGTGTCTTATATGTTGTGAAAGCTGCATAATGAAATCAGAACAGAGAAGGATCCATGCACTTGAAATATAATATTGGTTAAGAATGCAAACATGTTCAACTGTGTGGATCAGAACAATGTACGGGTAGCTTTGAGATGAGTGGGAATTCCAGAATACTTCATTATGCTCACGTGGAACCTCTACCTGGATCAAAAGCAGTCAAACAGAATAAGCAGCTACACAACAGACAGCATTCCTCTAGTTCTTTAATGCTTGCCCTCTTCCTTCCCTCCCACTCCCCCCACCCCCCGCCCCATGATCATGACCCCAGGTAGACCTTACCAGTCAATCTAGACCAGAGCATGTATATTGGTACAGATAAGAGCTCTCGATTCTCAGATAACCCCCTCAGGAATAGTAATGGGAGAAGTAGTGCCATAAGGGTAAGGAGAAGGAAGGGGTGGGGTTAGGGAGAACAGGGAAACCAGCTACAATGAACAAGATACACTCTCCCTCCTGGGGGCAAACAAGGGCTCAACCAGAAAGGAAATGATTTGAAAATGATGATATCCAAAGGTACAAATGCATTTGATACAATTGATGTATGAATTGTTATAAGAGCTCTCATTAAAAGTATTCATTAATAAAAGAATAAATAACTAAAACTTACTAGTTAAAATATGAAACACTGACACTGTGCTACATGCATTCCCTATGTTAGTAGAATTGAAGCTAAGATGTAAATGAGCTCATCTCCAATTTTTTAAATAGAATTTTGCACATAAAAAATTAAGGAAAGGTGTGCATCTGCATTGTATCTTCTCACCATACTTATTCAATCTATCTGCTTGGCAAGTAATCAGAGAAGCTGGGTTATGTGAAGAAGCATGTAATATCAGGTTTGGGGGTTAGCTTAGCAAGATTGCCTGCTGTGAGGACTATGATGAAGATCAAGGATTGTGGTTTTTGGTATGCACTGCAACTCAATGTAAAAAAAAGCAATGTCCTCAGAACTGAACCAATATTTGCTATCATAATACAGAGAGAAGAGTTTGAAGTTGTCAATGATTTTGTCTTACTTGAATTCATAACCAATGCTTTTGAAAACACCAATCAAAAGGCAAATTGCATTGGGTAAATCTGTTGCACAAAACCTCTTTAGAGTTTTGAAAATCAAGGATGTTACTTAGGGGACTAAAGTGTGCCTGACCCAAGCCATGGTATTTTTAATTGCCTTATTGCATGTGAAGTTGGACATTAACTAAGGAAGCCCCAATGAGAACCAATGCATTTGTATTGTGGTGCCGATGAAGCATATTGGAAGATCCAGCAACTGCCAACATAACACTTTTTTTTCCTGGGGAGCCAGATTTCCCCACAGAGGCAAGCATGAAGCATGACCAGACTTGTCTTATGTACCTTGAATATGTTATCAGGAGAGACCAGTCCCTGGAAAAGAGCATCATGGTTGATGACGTGGCGAGTTAGTGAAAAAGAGGAAGATCCTCAATAAGATGGATTGAAAGAGTGGCTACAATAATGGACTTAGGCCTAGGGACAAAGAAGAGGACAGTGCAGGACTGGACAGTATGTCATTCTGTTATACATGGGGTAAGCAGGATATGGAACCAACCCAAGGGCTCTGAGCTACATCAGCATTGGCCAAGATAACCAAGCATACAATAAACTGGGAGAGCATGAACCAAGACTGGACTATCTTTAGAAGTGAGATCAATGGTTTTCCTCATATACTTTGGGTATGTTTATAGGAAGGAAAAGAACATCACGCTTAGTAAAATAGAGGGCTAATAAAAAAAGAGGGATGTTGACCCAGTGGCTGTAACTGTGGGTTCAAACATTGCTACTGCTGTAAAGAAGACACAGGGGTGGATCACGTTTGGTTCTCTTGTACCAAGCGTTGATGAATGAGGCCTGACTCCATGGCATCCACAGCTGCAGGGTTGTGAAGCACATTTTTCATCTTTTAAAAAATGATTCAGTTGCTCAATCTTAAGAGTAAGGACTTCTAGCATAAATATGCAATTATTGAAGATCAATTACAAATAGGTAGATTTCTGAGAGGAAAAATAAAAAAGAAGACCAAGGCATATACTAGGCTCCATGTAATTACTAAGTAAGACTGACTTAGAGAACTGTGCATTGTATGAAATGGTCTCTCCACTTTTACCTTGGGCGAACAGGAATTCACATTGCTCATATTTTCCTGGCAAGTTTAATTTTTCTATTTCACTAGGATCTGTGAAATATGTAGCATTTCAACCATACTTGTCAAATACACATTGTGAAAAAAAAAGCAGAATTCAATAGATTCAGGAGCTAGGTTTTAAAGTGGAAAGAAGCTTCTTTTTTCCCTAAAAGTAGGTATTAATTATTGGATAGTTCAACTCTACTTAAATTGGTGTTAGTCTAGGGGAAGAAAGTTAAATTGGGTAATTCTGAGCTCAGATTGTAAAATACTTTGTACTTCAGTGAAGAAGATTTGTTGAAATAATAATGGGATTTCTAAGACCTCCAAAATACCTTTTAATAATGAAAATAGAAATACAAAGCTCTATACCTGAACAGCTTATTAGTGGAAGCTAGAGTGTTGAGAGAGTTGGAAGAGGGGGAGGTGGGTGGGAAGATTCTTGTCAAATTAGGCATGGAGTAAATAAGAGTCACTAATTGTATGAATTTCTGGATTGGGAGTGTAAGGGTGGAGTCTGGCCTGTCAATCTGGAAAGAGCCAATGAGGCTTCTCTTTGGGCATGGCTTTCTCATGAGAATTCTGAGAAATCCAATCATATTTCTCCTGGGAAAGGGGAGAGAGTTACAACTCAGTCCCTTGGACATGCTCTACTGACAAGAAACATGGAAGCATGCTGATAGATCCTAAGCCCTGGAAACTGGAGGAGCCATGAGCAGACCCCTGCCAGCGCTGAGATGGTTTCTACCACCAGTGGATACACAAGACTCTGCACCCACTGGCCTGTGATTATCCTGGTGTCACTGCATGTGCTTTCCGGATCTGGAAAGGACTTATAGATTGGTAATGGACGTATGGGCTAATATTGGATTTACGGACTTGGGTTGAGATGCTTGCTCAATGTTCCCTTTCTCTTATATGTAAAACCCTCCCTTTGTAAAATATGCATGTTATGAATGTTTCTCTGGCCTACTTGGACTAACACAAAAGGCAAGGCCTTTAAAATGTTATATCCACTTTGCTTGTTCTAAAGATAGCCCTTGAGCAGACAGTAGGGAAGGGCAGGGAGAAAGGCAACTATCTCCAAGAAAAACTTCCTAAAAACCCATGTAGAAAATCTCTGCATTTGGAGACCACTCACAGATTTGCTGTGTGTGGAATGCTTATTTAATCAAATTCTTCATTTCTCAATGAAATAATAATACACCTTCATTCTGGCACTTTGGGAACAAATTCCCAATGTACAAAGTCAAAAACAGTTCTCATGAAAATTCCACTACCTAGAGAGAACCATAGTTAATAATTGAAACATGTTTCAGGCGTTTGTTTAGAGACAGCAAAGTGGACATCATAATGCATTTATGATTCATTGTCCTACATCATTGCTCAGAATTATAATCCATATACTTCCCTATACTTTAAAAATGGAGAATATTTTATTACAAAGGACACAATTTTTTGTTGTACTGTTTGTCCAAGTGAATCATTCTGTTGTTGCGCTTATTGTCTGCTATTAAAAAATATTGACATGTCTGCTTCACTTCTACAATTTTTCATTCCATTGTTTTTTGAATTTGTAGAAGTTTGCAGAGAAGGAGGGAGGAAGGAAACTCTGTTTGACTGAGTCCATACTACATGCAAGAACTATTCTAAATTCCTTATGAATGTCACAGGGCTCCAAATATATATATATATATATAAATCTTGGGGACTATCTCTGAGATTCAAATGTATGAGTGGCTGCTCCTCTTCTGGTACTCAAACCATACTGTAAGCCAATTTGCAAAGCAAACTAAGAAACCTGCAAGAGAAGAACTGTTCTAGGTGCCAGTGTTGGGTAGAGATGTTTATCAATTAAACCTTTTGTATTATTATTTCAATATTTATCTTGGCTCAGTAGGAAAGAAACAGTAAATAAAAGTAACATATGCTGTTTTAAAGTATGAATGTAGCTGGAGACTGTATATAGTAATATTAACATGAAAGAGGAGATAAAAATGCAGTGCTCCAACTTCTGACTAAATTTTCAGTATTGACAACTCAGTTCTTCAGTACAGAAGTGTCAAGTGGGAGGTTTCAGACCGCAATGGGGATAGGGTTCCTAGTGGAAAGCTCAGTGTATCATATCTATGTTAGAAATATGATCCAAGTCCTGCCTTTGGTGATACTCAACGGATGAAAGTGATAACTAAACAGAAGTGGAGGTTGTGCTCTAAGTTCAAATTATACAATGACACTAACAGTTGTTTTTGAAGCAAAATTGAGAGATCACCTAGGGACCCAACAAATTTTGGGACATAGGACACTGTGAGTGACTCAGGTTCACCCGCAATGGGAGGAGGGCAAGAGATTAAGTGAGAAATATGTATGTTAAATGATTTAAGCTTTCACACTCATTGGCCATTGAACTGGGGAACTTTCAAAACAGTTTCTACTGAATTGATTCTGACTCACGGTGACCCTCTGTGCTTCACATCAGGAAAACAAAAATTACTGCTTTTCAGAAGTTTAGAGTCTTCCCATTCTAAGGAACCTCTAGGGAAACGAGAGCCTCCCACCATTTGACAATCAGGTAACCACATCGACCATTGCGTTGCCCAGGGATTCAAGTGAACAAAGCAGAAGCTGAGAGAGTACGTATCACTCTGAAAAACTAGTATTACTTAATTCAATTAATTGAGCCGCATGAATATTACTATGCTACTAGAACAGGAGGGGCTGCCCTTGGGTTTAATAAATGGGCACATTTCTATGGTAAACACACTAAGATATATGGAGACATTAGATGTCAAACTATAATTCCTGGGATAATGTCACAGGTGATGGAAGTCACTCACCTTAATTGATGGATTTTGACAGCTCCTTCAAGCTATGGTAGCTCATTTAGTTTGCCTTATTAGATGGAGGCAGTAAAGGAAAGAAAAGGCTCTTCAGGCAATATTCTGCCTCAATTGCTGTCACACAAGTCTAAACATAAAGTGTCCATTCAGGAAAATGAGCTCTGACATGTCCTCTCTTGCAGTGATGGAATGAACTAAAACAGATAGACGCTCTCTATTGATTAACATTTAATTTTCACTGCCTCTGTCCATGTCAGGTCAGCAATATTCAAGGTTTCCCACTTAAGGATAAAACCATCCCTTTTATTTGTAACCAAAATATCTCTTTTCAGGATTCAAATTTTACATAATTTAACTTCCTAAAATTCCACTTAAATTAGTCCTTAAAGCAAGAATGAGTTACATCAGCAAAAGTCAATTATTTTGGTAAAAATGCTTAGTCTCTATTACATTGTTCCTTAGATAATTGGATAATATCAGTAGAATATGCAGTATCTCATTAATTGTATACTGTCTATACATTAAATAAGGCATACTTCATTTGCTGCACTTGGTTTTATGGCATTTCACCAATAGTACACTTTTTACAGATGGAAGATTTGTGACAACCCTTATCTAACAATTGCATGAATACCATTTTCAGAACAGTGTGTGCTCAGTGCATGTTTCTCTGTCACAATTTGTTAATTTTTGCAATGTTTTAGGTTTTTATTCATAATGCTATTACACCATCAATGGATTGTAGCCTCATGTAAACATATTTCTAGATATCATCAAAATAAATATACTCCCTGCTTTGGAGTCAGTGTCGATTCACAGCATCTTTGTAGGTCCGGGTAGAACTGGCCCTGTGAGCTTCTGAGGCTGTAACTGTCCAGGAGTAGAAAGCCAGGACTTTGACTAGAGCATCTTGGGTTTTGAACTGTTGACCTTGCCCAACACATAACCATTAAGTCAGCAGGGCTAGTACTAATTTAGATATTCTAAGAAACCAAATCTTTTTTGATTTAGATGAACTAGGAAATCAAAGGGATACACTATAACTAGTTTTCTGTGATATTTGCTTTATTGCAATAGTCTGGAACTGAACTAGCAATTATTCTGAGGTAGGTCTACCCATATTTATCAAAATCTTGGAATAAATATCGCTAAATCAATGTATGAAATATTTGCTATAATATAGCACCAAGAACTAGTCTGCTCTCAACACAATCATCAAAATTAGACTTAATAAGAAGAGAAAAATCTGTTTGTTCATTTAAATATATTTATTTATATAAAATAAATGAGCTAATAATTTTATATGAAAGTTATCTTATTTGTAAACGTAACTCTAAAGAATAGAAAGAATACAGGAAAATATATATCAATTGATATAATTGTTGTGCCTCATCAAGTCAATTCTGACTTGTAGTGACCTTGCAAAGTGAACAAAATGTATCTCCCATATATGGTTTCCTTGTATGTAATCTTTATAAGAGAAGAATGACACCTATTTTCTCCTGTGAGCAACTGGGTGTGTTTGAACAGCCAATCTTTTAGATGGTAGCCAAGACTTGACCTCTATGCCACCAAAAAACCCAAACCCAAAAGAACCCCCTTCACTTCCGTCAAATCTGTTTTCACTCAGAAACCATATAGCAGGACAGAGAAGAACTTTGGCTGTGGATTTCCAAGGCTGCAACTCTTTATGGAAGTAGATAGTCACATCTTAACTCCTTCAGAGTGACTGGTGGTTTCAAATTGTTGACCTCGCAATCAGCAGCCCAATGAATTTCCACTACACAGTTCTAACTTCTACATCATGTCACCAGTGCTCCTCTAATAGATAACTAAGAATATCAAAATTCTCAGGGTCATTGAGTGGATTACAGCTCATAATAACTCCAAATACATTCTCCGAGATAGCCATTCTTTATCTTTCTGCTGACATCAAATGTGCAGTCAGCAATTTAGGATCTAACCCACTATGGGCACAACAGATAGGACAGAAGAGGAAGATAGAGCAAAGCACAATTTTTTTATAACTAGGTTTTTCATATAATTTAAAAATTTTTTTCCAGTTGTATATGATATAAATTCTCTCCTTGCTCTGTTTTCAACAACTCTCACCCAATAGTTCAAAATCAATAAACCCTGGTGGTCTAGTCAATCATTTTTTGGTTAAATCAAAAGCTCAGTGATTCAAACCCACCGCCCACTCCCAAGACCAAGAAACCCTAGGAAATAGCTTTACTCTGTTCAATAGTGTGGTTATGAAGTGGGGTCCTCTCAGTGACAGTGATCTTGGTTTTGGTTTAGTGTGTGTATGTGTAAAACACCCAATTTGATTGTAGTTAATTAATATATCCTTTTAGCCATAATCCTTTATTTGATGAATTTTATTTCTGGACTCTGCCTGTGCCTGTAAACCCATCTTGGAAGACTTTCTGTTATGTACTCATGTAGCATTAGGGTGGGGTGAAACCCTTCTTTGAGTAGAGAGTATGATCCAATTTACTTTGTTTCCTTGGAGACATCTCTAACTTTCCTAGAGTGTGTGTTCTAAGACAATATCCATTGTTTCTCTGGATGGAATATGTATATAGACAGACCTCTAATTTCCATACTGAGCTTTGGTAAAAGCAAGAAGACCTGCTGTCACTTTAGACTATTTTTGACTTCTGTCTCTGGACCCAGTATTTGCTTCTCCTCTGCTTGACTTTCTGTTTAGAAATGAACCACGACATTACCAGGTGAGATATTTTCTTAAAATGTTATTCATTTCTCTTGCAATAAATTACAGAATCAGGGACAAAGGAATATATCGAAGAGAACAGTGGAGGAGGAAAGGAAATGGAGCAGAATTGCATTATGGAAGAGTTGGGCATTTTGTGCCATCTTTTATCTCCATCTCCTTGGGACTAGTCTGGCATAAATTATTCTAAAAATTTCACCATACCAATATCATCTCAGATGCATTCCATTACTGTTACTGTACCCCCCTCATGCATTTGCTTCAATAAAATAAATATCCTTGTCATCTATCTTAACCAAAGAGGCATCTATAGATTATGTCCTTTTGAAGGATGTATATATTCTTTGCAATTATAATTTCATCCATTATGCATGAACCACATTCTTTAATCCAATGGTTCTGAACCCTAATTTCACATTAGGAAACATTCATAGAGATATGTATATATGATACCTAAATGGCACATGGACCACAACTCCAGAATTTCGTTTTCAGCTGATATAATATCAAGACCAGGCCTAAACAGTATTAAAATAATGCAGGCTCACTGCCACCAAGTCAATTTGGAGTCATAGTGACCCTGAAGGACAGAAAAGACTGCCTTTGTGCATGTCCAAGACTGTAAATATTTATTTTGTTCTGTTTTGTTTTTTGAGCATCACTGTCCTCTGGTGGTGGGAATAGGGGGCCAAGCCTTTGCTCCTGTGCAGACACTGCTGGAATTGAACCTCTGTCCCAGTGGGCCTCAGTCCTGCACACAACCACGAGGCCACAGCGGCTCAGCCCTGACTATAAATATGTATGGGAGTTGAAAGTCTCATCTTTCTCTGATGTAGTGCTGGTGGTTTCAGACTGGTGACTTGGAACTTAGCAGCCCTGTATAACCTGCTATTCTATGAGGGCTTTTGAAAGTAGTAAAGGAATATTAATCCTGTGACTCCACTGTGGAGGTCATACACAGAAATACAGTTACAGGAATCTTGGGAAAAAATAAAAAAAATTCATATTACAAGGAAGAGAATGCTGAATTACTGTGGACCTTAAAAGTTATATTTCTTCTTGCAAAAAGTTGGGAAAATACAGTAGCAAAAGTTATCAGAAATCATCTACTGATCATTGAGATATGGACAAGTTAGAACTTCTGATTTCTATGCCAATAATAAATAGTGGCTCGACATCAGATTTACCAAGAGTTTTAAAACACCTAGAAATAAGTAGCTTTATACGAGTTTTCAGGCAACTTTGAGGTTTGCTTGTTTTGTTTGTTAGTTTGCTTTGGTTTGGGGAATTATTCACATTTAACCCTGGTGGTATAGTTGGTTACACCACATAATCTGGACCCCACAGCACAAAAGTTCGAAACAAACAGACACTCAGAAAGGTGAGCTTCTCTAGTTTCAAAGATTTTTAGTCTTGGAGACACTCCCCTCACCCCCTGTGCATGTGCGCGCACGCGCACGCATACACACACACACACACACACACACATCCAACCCCTGGGACAGTTCTGCTCTGTCCTATAGGTCACTATGAATTGGAAGTGACTTGATGGCAAAGAGGTTAAGATCGCTAAATGCCTATTGTCCTAGAAAGTATTGCAGCTCTCTCAGAACTCTCCCTCCTCAAAATCTTTCTGATAAAAAGCCTGAAGGAAAAGCCATAGGACAACCTACAACCTATACCCTTAAACTACATTGATTTTTGCTAAAGTTGGTTTTTCATGATGCAAATTAGTATGAGTGGATTCCTCACAGATTCTACAGTTGAAATATTAATTATTCTTACTGGGCAAAGTTTAAAGAGACTAAATTTGGAGGATTAAAAAAAATCATTCTACACCCTTCAGAAAGGAAATCAGTATGAAGGTAAGGACTTGAGGGATAAGAAAGGTTAATTGCCAATTAAGCAGAAAATACATAAAAGTAAGAATAAAAACACACTTGTAAGCTCTATTGCCCTTTCTTTTATTTGTGCTATCATGTCACCATTTTTTTAAACATTGTTCTAAATTAGTTTGGTCCATGTCACCAGTATTTATTGTTAGGTTGGTCCTCAAAATTTGAAACAGTAATAGTGATATGATTTATGAAATAGTTCAAAAGAATTATCTCAAGGAGAAAGAAGGCAAACAAAAATGGATTTAACATTTCCTTAAACTCTTCTAAAGTCAGTTAGAACAATTGAAAAGTCACAGTATTCAGTTCTCATTATATATAAATAGATCATGCCATTCTGACTATTTTGAAATGAAACATTTGATCGGCTCATTTGAATTTAGTAGAAATTGAAATAAATAAATGGGCTTGATTCCAGTCACTTTTTCAATATACCAGGTACAGGATCTATTAGGAATTTATATCATATATACAGAACCATTGTCCATTCCTTGCTTTGAATTTTTATCATTCTTGTGTTCCATTTTGCTTCCTTTGAACACATCTTAAGAAATACACACACAAAAACCCTGCTGACAAAATTCATTGATTTGAAATTCTTAAATTCTATTTAAAAATTGGTCTTCTACTAGAGTATCCTGGGGTCATATATCTAGCTAACAATGTTGTGCGTTCAGAGTGATAAGAGATTTCATACATTGAAAAGAGTCTGCCAATAAATTTGACAGCCTGAATCTCTTCATCCCCTACAAAAGGGAGCTGTAAAAAATATTGACTAATTCTTATTTATAGAGAAAAAAATGGACCTTAACAGACTGCTCAAAAACTTCAAATAACAAGGAAAACTCCAAAGGACTACTTAACTGCTACCTCAAAGTAAAAAGTTTTGATACATGGTTTCAAAGTGTTGGCACCTTATGAAACCTAGGTCCTTTTTAAAAAAAAAAATCATTTTATTGGGAGGTCATACAAGTCTCCTCACGATCAATATGTATATCAATTGTATGCAGACCACATTTGCATATTTGTTGCAATCATCATTCTCAAAACATCCTCCTTCTACTTAGGAACCCAGTATCAGCTCCCCATATTTCTCCTCCCTCCCCCCCCCGAACCCTTAATTATTTATGAATTGTCAATGCTTTGTTATTTCTTAAACTGTCCTAGTGTCCCTTCACCCACTTCCCTGTTGTCCATACCCCAGGGAGGAGGTTACATGTAGATCCCTGCAATTGGTTCCCCCTTTCTACTCCACTTCTCCCTCCACCCTCCTGATATCACCACTCTCACCACTGGTCTCAAAGAGACCCTTTATCCTGAATTCACCATGTTTCATTCTCCAGTGTTCTTTCTATGGTCTGGCCGGATTTGCAAGGTAAAACTGGGATCAGAGGATTTTAAGAACTAGAAGAAATTTGCATATTGTATTCTTGCTCCACTGAACCTTGACTGGCTCATCTCCCTGGGAGGAGATGTTGCTTCACCTATTGATGGGCTTCGGGTCTCCAATCTGTTGTTACCCTCGTTTATGGTGATATAATCTTTACTTCTTTGATGCCTGATACCTTATCCCTGGTGAAGAAAGTTGATGATGACTGGCTAAGAAAAGATGTAGCGTCTGAGGTCTTAAAGGCTTGAAAATAAACAAGCAGCCATCTAGCTCAGAAGAAACAAAGCCCACATAGAAGAAACACACCAGCTTATATGAACATGAAGTGTCAAAGGGATCAGGTATCAGGCTTCAAACAACTAAAAATCACAACATTATGTGCCCACTTTCCTGATATGATTGTGACGACAAATGTGTGCACAAACAAATGTGGTGAAGTAAGCTGATGGTGCCTGACTATCAAAAGACATAGTGCCTCAGGGCTTAAAGGCTTGAAAATAAACAGGCAGCCATCTAGCTCAGAAGCAACAGAACACACATGGAAGAAACACACCACACTGTAGGATTTGAGGTGTCGAAGGGATAAGGTATCAGGAATCAAAAAACAGGTTCTCATCCCTTGTCTTTAGAATAAGATGACCAGACGTCACACTTCTTAACAATTTAACAATAGCCTGCCATGTTTTAAAGTTAAAATAAATATATTACAATGCTATTTTTATGTTCTATGAAAATGTTTCTTGCTCTATATAGACCAAATTTTTAATCAAGAGTCCCCACCCTCCCCCCGCCCCTGGTCAATGATGTCCCACTTAAAATCTGATCACTTTGCATTAGCACATTAATATGACAATAGATTAGCTTATCATTAAGTTTTTTTTTTTCAACAAAGATTCACTAAGCATCAAGTCATTAGACTCCTAAATTTGACAGAAGGAGCGACCTCCTCTGACTGAACAAAGGGAAAGGCGGAGCAGATTCCCTCTCTGCTTGCGGATGATTCTATGAAGCGGAGGTTGTACATGCCTCCATGCTCTAATCTTCTGTAAGTCAGTGAAAACAAATGTATACAGTTCCTATTGATTTTTACTTTACTGAAAGAAATAATTTTAAAAAGGACCCTGAGGGATGCTGTGGGCTGTTGGGCTGGTAACACAAATGGCAGTGGCTTAAACTCATGAGCAGCCCCGTGGGAAAAAGATGAAGTGATGTACTTCTGTCAGTCTCCAAAACACTAATTAACAGTTCCACTCTGTGGAAATCAGCAACCCATGGCTATTGGGGAGGAAGGAATCAGCAAAGCTGAGAGCATGAGGTTGCCCCATAGCTTTATGAACCGTGAGAAAATAGATTCATTCTCTTTCAAGACATCAATATGTGATATTTGTATTACACAGCACTAGATCATTAGAGCTATTGTTATATGTTTAATGATGACATTTCATTTTTTTGTAATGTATTTCAAAGTGCTGTCACAGGACTCATAATAGTTGTAGACAAACATCATTTTATAGATGTTAAAATCTATAGTTTTATAGATGGTAGTACCTATAGCTGGTGCTGCCCATGAAGCAAAAGCAGTTTAGTAATCCTAATTAATATTTATAGGAAAACTTCTCTTCCATGTGTCTGACATGTATTTATTTGTTGAATTTTAAAAGCTATGTAATGACATACTATCATGTTCCATATTTTAGATTTGAGAAGGAAAATATGAGTAAGGTAAATTATCCAATATCATAGTCATAAATTTCTCTACCTGAAATTTAAAATAAAGTGTCCTAACTTCAAGTTCCTTGCTCATAGCCACTATGATAGGGTAGAAGTAAAGAGTATCATAAATTATCTTGATAGGTTTTGGGAAGTATTTTTGTTTCTATGTTCTATTGTAAACCAATGAGAACATTGACCATGTCTGTTCCACTTGGGCTAATTTATAATTGATTCAGCTGCCTTGAAATATTAGGTAGTGATTTTCAAAAGGTCAAAATAATATAAATATCTCCTGGTACTCTGAAGAAAAAATACTATAGAGAATTTATAGGAAGAGAACATAACATAAAATAGGCTTGAAGTAGATAAAAATGTTTAAGAAAAGCTGTTGTTGTTTTTATCATTAGGAATAAGCCAGTTGCTATAGACACTGTATCAACCCACATTCTTGAGGGTCTTTCTCTTTTTGATGAACCTTTACCAAATATGTGTCTTTTCCCAAGGACTGGTCTCTTATTCCTGATAATATGCCCACAATACTTGAGATTAAGTCTCACAAATTCTTAATTATTTGTGTGTGTTTTTTTGTTTTGTTTTGTTTTGAAATCACTTTATTGGGGGCTCATACAACTCCCATCATTATCAATACATACTTCTAATGTATGCAAACCACATTTGTACATTTATTTCCATCATCATTCTCAAAACATGCTCCTTCTACCTAAGTCCTTGGTATCAGCTCCACATATTTCCATTACCTTTTAAGGAACATTCTAGTTGAATTTTTCCCAAGAAAAAAATTGTTTGTTTGCTTGTTAGTCCATGGTTCTTTCAATATTGGTTGTTAGCACCAAAATTCAAATGCATCAATTCTTATTTGGTCTTTCTTAATGTCCAATTTTCACATGAACATTATCCAATTGAAGAGGCCAGGGCTTGAGTCAGATATATCATAGTCCCCAAGTCGCATCCCTGTTTGTTGAAATATCTCAGTGGGCATTCCATCACTTTATGAAGCCTTGTCAATGCACTGCTACATCTATTACTAAATTACCTTCAGAAAAATATTACTTGCATGGGATATCAGTGATAATGTTCTATCATTTGAGCATTCTATTTGGTCACTTTTCTTTGGAATTTGGTATAAATATGGATCTCTTCCTGTCTGTGTCAAGGTTTCATGATTACATATTATCTTTTGAAATGGTTGTATGTCAACCAGTTCTATTTGGAAGAGTGACCATATTCTTTCATCCTCATTTGGTATTTCCACATCATTCAATGTTTTGTCCATAGTCTAATTCAATAGTTTAATTTGTGACTTGATTTTTCTTTAGTTCTTTCAGTTAAAGACATGCTGAGCTTTATTCTTCCTTTGTGTTCTTTTTAAACTCTAGATCTTTGCACATTTCATTATAATGTTTTTCTGTAACTTCTTCAACTTCTCATTTAGTTTATCTACTCATATCTTTTACTTTACCTTTTTATCCATTTGCAATAACTTCTCTGTGATTAGATTAAGGATATGTTTTAGATTCTCTTCTGACATCCACATGGGCAATGTGAGTAAGAATATGGCATCATGATTGGAAGAAGCCTTTTCAATAATTTGCTGTATGCCAATGACAGAATTTTGCCTTGTCAGAGAGGAAGATTGGAAGTACTTCCTGATAAAGAGCAAGGACTATATCGAGCTTTCAAAGTACATTGCAATTCAAAGTAAAGAAAGCAAAAATCCTCACAATTTGGGCTAATTAATAGCATCATGAAGAGAAGTTTGAAGTTGCCCAGGGTCTCTTGTCTCATCCACAATCAATGCCATGGAAACAGCAGTTGAGAAATCAAAGGACATAGTGCACCAGGGAAATCGGCTTTGCAAGTTTACTTTTAAGTGTCTCTCTCTCTCTCTCTCTCTCTCTCTCTCTCTCTCTCTCTCTCTCTCGTTCATTTTTTGGTTAGGAGGATACAAAAGTCGCTCAGGAGCCTAGGAGCTCATCAAGAGAAGACAACACAGAGGGGGGGGGCAACTGCTTTCTTCCACAGAAAGGCAACAAGGTTGAGGGCTGACCTTTGAGGGCTTTCTGCCCTGCACAAGGCTGCTTCTCAGGAGCAGGCCCACTCTGAGTAGAGAGGAGGGTGATCTTCCCACCCTCCATCTTGAGGTTGTGGGTGAAATATAACAGGTCACAGGAAATAGGTGGTTAAGGCCAAGCCTGTGTGTCCATTGCAGTCGTCTGAGGAAAATCTGGTCATGTTGGCTTTTGCCATTATGGTGCCCCTGCCACCACCATGCCTGGCCAGGCTTAGTTCTGAGAGCCTGGAGCCTGGAGCAGTCCATGGACATAAGAGGCGAGAAAGGAGAACCAAGCTGGAGCCTGTCAAGGTTCATCGCTGATGGTAGGAGCTGTTGTTGGGAGTGGTGCTGCTCATCTCCAAAGAGATTGCGCAGACCACCACACTGGCCTGAAAAAAACAAACAAGCCCTAACACTGTAATGGTTTAAACAAAATTAGTATAATTTATTTTAACTAACTCACAGAAACCCATGATGCTTCCAAATTTACAGAACAAAAAGTGCTGGAGAACTTGGCAGAGAGACAGTTGGCAGCTGGTTCCTCCCAGTCGCCAGGGGCTGAGGTCTTTCCCCACCCCCATCCATCTCAGGGAGGCCGAAGCTGGTTTTATGGTGGTGGAAGAGCTTCACCAGGGTCTCTGTGTCCATGGCCTTGTACAGCTTGATGCCCTTCTGAGCGGAGTGCTCCAGCTGGGTGATGTGGATGGGCTCACCCACGATGGTGGTGATGGACTTGGAGTAGGGCACCAACCCCCAGGTGTTGAAGGAGGAGAAACCTCAACCATGGAAGATGCAGTGGGCAAAACCGATGTATTTCTGGAACTTCTGCTGGCCCCTGTGGCCCCAGGATCCCTCCTCAGAGATCGTTCTCCCTAAAGGAATAGATGGGAACCAGTTCAATGCCAGGGCACAAGGCCAGTTTCATGAAACTCTGGCGATTGCACAGGGTGGTGGCGTTCTTGCCAGGCTGGGAACTCAGAGATTTCTGCGGCGCCTCCAACGACAAAGATGATGGTGGCATGATTGTGGCATTGCCACTCCCTTTCTTGGAAAGCAGGTAGTCTATGGCGTCCTGGTTGTCAGGGCAGACGCCGCCTGACATCGGGTTGGCCCGCAGCATTGGCTTCTGAATGTTGCCAGCCCACCTGGCCTGGGAGACCTGATGCGGGGAACTCCACGCTCACTTCTGTGACCGTGGTGCTGAAGTTGCAGAAGACACCCAAGCCCGCGATGCCGTCCGGGTGGTGTCCACAGATGCAGCTAGTGGTGGTCAGCAGGCTGTGTGTCTTCACTAGCGGGATGTGAGAGCAGTCTCAGAAGTCGCGCCACACAGCCCAAGCCACACTGTGACCTCCAGCCACCTTTCTTAGCTGTGTTCCTATCAATCGCCAGCCCGTGGAGCCAGCAGTCGGTGCAGGACGTGTACAGGAGGAGGGCGCTGCCCACCACTCCCTTCATGAGGACAGAGAGGAGCCATTGCAGCACTGAGATGACTTGGAGGTGATTTTCCACCTTGGACCCTATGAGCCAGGTGATGGAGAAGAGGTCCCGGGGGCACTAGAGGATGCTGGAACCAGTGTCTTATAGGTCCCCTGAGTAGGCGGTTATGTAATGTCTTCAAGGTGCAGTCGGTGCGGATCACCACCTCATGAGAAGCCGCCTCACCCTGTGTCCCTGGCTCATACCCCGGCCCCAGGGTCAGGACAATGAGGCCCACACTGGAGCAGGGACTGCGCTGAAGCAGATGGCCACCTGCACAGGAAGCGCAGGCAGGAATGGCGCCTGAAGAGCAGTCTGGAGCAGAGCGGAGGCAGCGGCCTCCCTTTTAAATCTTAATAAAAAGGGATGTCGCTTTAAGACTAAAGTGTGTCTACCCCAAACCGTGATACTTTCAGTTAACATTTATCTACATGAAAGTCAGACATTGAATAAGGGAGACTTGATGTGTTGAACTACAGCACTAATGAAGAATATTTAGAATATCTTTGCCAGAAAGCCAGTGAATCTGTTTTGGAAGCCGTATAGACAGAAGTATCCTTAGAAGCAAGGATGGTGAGTCTTAACCTCATGTTATTTGCACATGCTGATAGGAGCTGCTGCTCCTTGGAAAAGGGCATCATGGCAATGTAGAAAGTCAGTGAGTGTGAGCAAGGTGATCAAGGAAATGCATGAACAGAGTGGCTCTGAAGATGAGGTCATATATAACAAGACTGGGAGAATGGTGGCAGGCCAAGTAATGACTTTTCTCATTGGAATAGGGATGCTATGCGCTGGAATTAACCTGGTGCACTTAACAATATCTCACCTCAATCTGAGATGAAAGCCTTGTATTTGGTTGACATGAATGTTACATTGTAATTATTCTAGTCAATACATTCATTTCCATGGTGGGCACTAATATTCCTTGATGCTCTTTGCTATCTTCAAAGCTGTCACTTCTCTTCTGCCTCTGTTCCTCTCAGCCTTTTGTCACTTTAGACAGAGTCCTGTCGAATGCTTTTCAAATTGTTGTATCAAATTTCCCTCTCTGTCAGAGACAGATCTTATATATAGATCAAGGGCTTTAACAGATGTATATATTTTTTGTCTTTTAGCCAGCTATGTCCTCACACCCTCTAATAAAGTAGCCTAAAATTATTCCCAAAGAAACAAAGGATGTTACCATTCATAATCTCTAAAATCAGGATTTAATCCCTCCTTAATTCTGTCCATTAGTGTAGCAGAGAACTCCCACTAAAGTAATTTTATAGCTATAGGCATAGAGTTCAAAATAATAATGCATATTGTCTCCTTCCAACTCACGAAGTCACAGGTCAGTAGGTGCAGAATCCCCATGCTGGCAGGGTCTCCCCATGGCTACTCCCTTCCAGGGCTCAGGGTTCATCAACAGCATCCAGTGGTGGCAGAAGTAACTCATCTCTGGCAGGGGTCTATATATGGCTTCTCCAGTTTCAGAGGTCTGGCTCCATCAGGGCTGCTTCAGAGGTCTGGCTCCATCAGGGCCAAGCCGTATGGCTTCTCTGGCTCCTCAGACACTGCCATCTTGTTGAGTTCATGATTCATCGTCTCTGAGACTAACTCCCAACAACTGGGGAAGATAGCTTCTCATCTTCACGAGGGAAATATCACAAGATTTCCCAGAAGTCTCAGGAGAAAGCCATGCTAACACGGAGGCCTCATTGGCTACTCAATGGCTATCTCCAGATTAACAGGATAGACTCCACCCCTATATCTCAATCATGAAATTGACATAAGCACATGACTGCCACACATATAGTAAGAAATTGTAGTTACAGGGGTCACAGTAATTGATTACATCCCATTGGTTTAAGGGATATTCTCTTTTGATGGCTCTTCTTTTCGAGTGAGACTCAAACTCAACAAGCCACTTTATGGGAGAAATTGAAGTAGTCTGTTTCCATCAAGGCAGAACCAGTGGTGAGAGTGGAGATACTGCAAGGGTGGAGGGAAGGTGGGTTAGAAAGGGGAAGTAGATTAGAAAGATCTACATACAACCTGCTGTCCGGAGGACAGACAGTGGAAGAGAGGGTGAGGAGAGATGCTGGGCAGTGTAAGATATAACAATATAATAATAGTTTATAAATTGTCTAGAGTTCATGAGGGAGGGGGTCATGGGGAGGGTGGGGATAAAGAAGAGCGGATATCAGGGGCTTAAGCAGAAAGCAAATGTTTTGAGAATGATGGCAGCAGGTGTGCAAAGGTGCTTGACACAATATATGTATGAATGAATTGTGGTAAGCATTGCACGAGCCCCCAATAGAATGATTTAATAAAATTGAAATAAGAAAAGCTGTCCATGCATCCTCAGTAACTCTGTGGAGTAAGCTACTTTGTCCTAGATAGTCATTATGAGTCAGAATTCTTGTTATAGTCTTCACTGTTTGTTGTGGTGCTGATTGTTAGGTGCCATGGAGCCATTCGGAGTCATGGCAACCATAAGCACAAAAGAATTCAACAGTTTACTTAGGCACCGTCCCTAGGAAGTACTCAGGCTTGAGACCGTTGTTGCAACCACCGTGTCAACTCTTCTCATCCATGTTGTTCTCATTTTGTCTAGAGAAACAACACCAGGACACTCATGATTTTATATAGATTTACATAGATAGATAACTAACTTAAGAAATAGACAATTAATCTATAAAGCAGTATGAATGACTCAGTGCAACTCACTTCCATGAGACAGCTAATACATTGGCATTCCTTCAAATCGTTTCAGGCTGAGCAGTAGCCACAGGCAGCAAACAGTAAGGCAAGTCACCGACAGTCAGCAAGCTGACAGAGTCCCACAGTCCCTAGCTCAAGAGATGTGTATTCCAGTAGTGTGGCACAGCTGGCGTTGAAGGAATCTCAATTTACAGCGACACAGCCCACGGATTAGGTGTCCCAGAGGTGGTGTAGCTTGCAGATGGAGGCACAGAACAAGCAAGGCAGCCGACTACACACTGGTCTAAAGGTCCCAGAACCTGGGAAAGAAGGTGAGCTTCCCAAGCCATTTCTATTTTCTATCTCCACCTTTCAATTAACCTCACAAGTGTTCATTGTCCATGTTGCCACAACAAACTTATCACAGCATCCTCGATTTTAAAGCCATTCAAGCAGTACTTCTACCAAAACAATTTTATTTTTTGACACTACAGGATCCATTCAATATTCTTCATGAGCACTATAATTGAAATCAATACTATGACTAAAATATATCTGTTATTTCCTTATCTTAATATTCATTCTTCAGTCTTCACATGAATATGAGGCAATTGACAATACCATGTTTTGGGTCTGGTACACCTTAGTCCTCAAAATCTCATCTCAGTTCTTTAGCATTTTAAAGAAGTCTTAAGTATCATTTGTCTCCAGAGATCGTGTGGGGGAGGTGAACATCATGGAATTTCACTTTAATAGAAGAAAGTGTTCTTGTATTGAGGGCGTGCTTGAGTGGAGGAAGAAAGCTGGTGGTGGCCAGAAATCAAAAGATATAGCATCTGCGGTCTTAAAGGCTTGAAAGTAAACACGTGGCCATCTAGCTGGGAAGCAATGAAGCCCACATGAAAGAAGCACACCAGCTTTTGTGATCATGAGCTGTCGAAAGGATCGGTTATTAAGCACCAAGGAACAAAAGTCACATCATTGTGAAATGAGAGGGAATGCAGAGTGGGGACACAAAGCCCATTTTTGGGCAACTGGACATCCCCTTATAAAATATCAGAGAGGAGATTAGCCAGTCAGGGTGCAGTGTAGCAATGATGAAACATTCCTCTAGTTCTTAAATGTTTCCTCCCCTCACTAATATGATCCCAATTCTATCTTACAATTCTGACTAGGCTAGAGGATGTACACTGGTACAGATAGGAAATGGAAACGCAGGGTATCCAGACAGATGAATCCCTCAGGACCAGTGGTGAGAGTGGCGATACCAGGAGGGTGGAGGAAAAGTGGGCTAGAGAGGGGAAACCAATTACAAGGATCTACATATAACCTCCTCTCTGGTGGCTGGACAGCAGACAAGTGAGAGAAGGGAGACATAGGAAAGTGTAAAATATGATATAATAATAACTTATAAATTACCAAGGGTTCGTGAGGGAGTGGGGAGTAGGGAGGGAGGGGCAAAATGAAGAGTTGATACCAAAGGCTCAAGCATAAAGAAAATGTTTTGAGATTGATGAGGGCAACAAATATACAAATCTGTACAGTGAATGGATTGTGATGAGCTGTAGGAGCCCCCAATAGAATGATTTTATAAAATAAAAAAAAAGAAGTCTTAGGCAGCATGTTTACCAGATGTAATGCATTGCTTGGTTTCTGGATGGTTGCTTCTTTAAGCATCGATTCTGGATCCAAGGAAAGTGATATCCCTGTGAACTTTTACATTTAATAAGATTGAAGATTGGTTAAAACTGATTTTAGTATCATTCTTATAAACTCCTGTAAAGGGGTAATTGTGATATTTTTTAGTTTTTTTACCATTTTATCTTTAAAATTCAGTATCATACTTGGGCAAAATTGGATGCTAAGATCTAGATTTTTTTAATATATTTTATATTAATTTTGTGATTCAGTTTTTCCATCTATTTTAAAGAAGCTTCATAATATTTTTACTTTTTTAAAAAGCATGAAAGATTTAGGCAATTGCTACTTTCACATATGCTCATGGGAATTTTGTATTAATATAATTCATAAAAAATTTCTGGTAAGAATATAAAATGGGTCCACATTACTACTACCTCTAACAGCTAATTTGACATTTTACTTTTAATAGTGCTTGAGGATTTTAAGAAATTATTCTTGGCTATCGCCAGCATAAATAAGCTAATTGCCTAAGATCAGCTATTTAGATAACATTTAACTTGATGGAATATCTATGTATGGATGCTCAGAAGCTTGCAGTATGTACTAAATCTGTCAGTGATAAGTTGAGATTCTTTGCCTGTGAAGAGTTCATGTAGATAGCAGGAAGACATGATAATGGAACCCCTTACTTTTGGATACCTATTGGTATTTCAGTAAACCTTTGCATGTGGATGTTTATTTGACTGCCAGCTTTTAAGTGTTGTCCTGCTTTGCTGCACATATGAATGGAAAGTTAGAGTCCCTTTGGTCATCAGATCTTGTCTTTGTTCCTTTCTCCCTTATAAACCTATGTGAAAAACAGATGGCAGGACTCTGAAACACCTACCTCATATATAGATTCACCTGAAGTAAATTAAAACATACAAATTGCATTCAATGTTACTTTATTACTTCTCCACTTGAAAGGGACATTGTAGACATAAAAGCTACATTCTCTGTTCTCCACCTTCAGTTTGTACAACCAACACTAATTTCCAAGGTATTAAAACCTTGACACAAAGACAGGATTTAAGCTCTACTGGCAGATAAATTGAGGAAGATAGGAAGACATCAAAAGTTAAAGGGAACATATATAAGATTGATATGCGGGCTGAAACCTGGTGGCGTAAGTGGTTGAGTGCAGAACTGCAGCCCATGGGTTTGGTGGTTCAAATCCAGCGACAGCTTTCAGGAGCGGCACTGGGTAATGCCCATGACCACCAGAGGCAGTGATGCCCCCCTCCAAAACAAAACAAAACAAAACAAAACAAAGATTGATATGCTATGTATGAGTTAGCATAAAATTTTGAATGAGACAGTCATATGGTTTATTATGCCAGAAATAATAAATTGAAGAAAAATAACATCACATTCAGTGTCAAAAAAGACACTTCAAGATCTGTCTTGAAGTAGAATGCTGTCCGTGATAGGATGATATCTATATACCTATAAGAAAATCTAGTTAATGAACTGATTACTCAAATTTAGGAACACTAATGCTAGTGATGAAAAAGTTTAAATAATTTATCATCTTCTATAGTCTGAAATTAATCAAGTGGTGGAAACCTGTATAAATAACTACATGTCCACTTGGGACATATGTGCTCCACATAATTGTATCAATATCCATATTTCTTCAAGTTAATTGCTCCCCCAACATTAATTTCAGAGTGTGTCTTCCACCACACATGATATTAACAAAAATTTCAAAGAAGAAAATAGGTAAATAATTAAAGAATTAAAATGTCGAAATAAAATATATTTTCTTACTGAATACTTTTGAAAGGGGAATACAAAAATTAAATAATAGATACATTTAACAAACTTCTTTTATCATTTCAAAACACATAAATAATATAAGATTTCCTGATAACCATGCTAGATCCAATTATTTTAAATCATTAAAATACTCTCAAGTGTAAAGTTTATGAAGTCTAAATAAAATATGAGTTGGTTGAGAAAAGAATGACATATTAGCAAAGTAAAGATCACTATTACATTTTCTTAGTAATAAGTCTTGAAAGTTAAGTATCAGGGAGTTGATAATGAAAATTTTTAGTAAAATAAAAGTTTAAGGAATTAATTCATGTTCCATAGAAATTTCTTTTACTAAGTAAGGTAAGTAGGAGGAAAACTAAGAAAATCTGCAATGTTCAATATACTCAAAATAGGTGCTTTACTCAATAATCAGGCTGTTTAATGTCCACATTGCCTGAAGAAGGAAAATGCTGAAGTGAAGAATTCTCTTTTTAAATATCAATTTATAGGGAATAAATTTTAATTTTCATTTTAAATATAAGTTATGAGAAAACATAGATACAGTTGAGTTATAAAATGAATAAATCAACAGAATAGAGATTATATATATATATATATATTTGTATTTTATCTTTCATATTTATTTTTTAAATCATTATATTGGAGACTCTCATAGCTATTAGAAGGTTCCATACATGAATTATATCAAACATATTTGTACTTATGCTACCATCATCATTTTCTAAATATTTAATTTCTGTTTGGACCCTTGATATCAGTTCCTCTTTTTTCCCTCCCTGCCCTCCTCCCACACTCTTGACTCATTGATAAATTATAAATTATTATTGTTTTCATAGCTTACACCAAATACTGTCTCCTTTCACCCATTTTTATTGTTCACGGGGGAGGGACTGCATCGATCATTGTGATTGGTTCCCCCTATTCCCCAGCTCCCCCCAGGTCTCCCTTACCTTCCTTGAATTGTTACTCCCATTTATGCTATCTTAAAAACTCCATAAAATTCTAATTTAATTTGGAGAAGCCAAATGTATTTTTGAAATGTTAATTAGCCTACAACAGGTAGTAAATATATCAGAACTTTGTGTACATATAAGGTGATTGAAAATACTGTGACATGAGTCAGGTGCACATAAGTATTCAGATTGGCATCTCTCCTCTTTATCATTTTCAAAGAGGTCTTGTATACCAGATATATCCAATGCAATATGGCTCTTGATTTTTTTGATTCCAAAATCCAGGAACGTTGATTGACTACTATACATTGTGTTAGGAAGGGTTGGATAGAGACACAGATTCAGTGCCATTCATATCTGTGTAAAAGAGCTTTATCGCAAGAAGAAATTACAAAGCAAGTAAACATCCCAGCCCAGTCCACATTAAGTCCATAAGTCCAATACTAGTCCATAAATCCCTCTTGAGACTCTCTTAGCCACATGCAATCATGCAGAATGCCGACCGATCACAGACTGGTGGGTGCAGACTTGTGTGGGTCCAATGGCAGTTGCTGCATCACAGGGCTCCTGCAGGTCTCAGCAGGGCTCCTCAACAGGAAGGTGAAGGCAGCAAAAGATAGGGCCAGCCTCCAGTGAGCCTATTATTTTGGTAGCTCATCCAAATGAAGATCACCAAGCTGCGCCCTGATTGACTGACTTAACTCCACCCTCGGCTTCTTCCAGGTACTATGTTAGGACAAAACAAAGCAAAAAACAACAAAAGATCACATACATGTATAAATATTGATATACTACACAGCTTATAGTCATTTTTTCTTTCTTTCTTTTTCTTTTGTGGGCATCACTGCCTGTGGTGGTCGTGGGGGCCACCCAGTGCTGCTCCTGAGAGCAGCCTCAGGATTTGAACCCCAAGTCCACGGGTCGCAGTCCCGTACTCAACCACTTACGCCACCAGGGCTCAGCCCCCATTTTTTCTTTTATTCTACTTTTTAAAGAAATTCACAATTATGGTAATATCATTGAGAACATGAAATTGGGCCCTTTTGTGACCATCTCTAGTCACAGAGACAGGTAGGAGATTTAACTCCACACCAGCCTAAGATTGATGCCTGCAAGTCCAAAGTCAGACCACGTGGCATGATTGCACCCATACTCTAAGGCTCTTCCCTGTATCCTGATACTCACCATCCCTCTTATGACATGCCACTTCTTGGTTGGGTTTGATAGTCTTGTGGCAATGACTACCCAGAGCTCAGAGCAATATTCAGAAACATGAGAATTTATTAGGGATGTTGATAGAACCTTCAAGATAGAGTTTGCATTAGGTTAGGTTCTCTAGAGAAGCAAAATCAGTGCGAGTATATATATAAATATATACACACATATACTCACATATATACATACCTATATTATATCCCTATAATATCTATGATATGTGATATGTGTGCTATGATATATGTTATTATGTATTACATGGTATGTGATATATCATATATGGCATGTAGTATATGTAATATGTGTGTGATATATATGGTCTTTTCCCACTAACTGAAAATACTATTTTGTCATATTTTGAGTTATATGTGGATGAGATAAGAAAGACATATTAGCAATATTAGCAAAGTCTGTGAATATATAGTAAATATATCCACATAGTCATATATATTTATCTCTATATATCTATCTATGTAATTTAATATGTGTATATATGTTTACTTTATAAATAGTTCCTTTGTTCAATAATACTAAGCATCTATTTATCTAAATTTCCTCAAGAAAAAAACATTTAAGAGAAGACCTCTATTTTTTTTCACTTTGTAGTTTTCATGTATCCATTGGTCTATTTCTGGGCTATTTTGATGTCCATTTGTCAAATTTTATAATTTCATGCCAAAACAATTATGTATTGAATGGTAGAACTTTTAAAATTAAAGGTTTGGGAAATTTATAATATTTACATATGAGGGATTTGCCTTTTAAAAATTTTGTACTAGTTTTATAATTTTTTCCATATAAGAAAGCATGTGATACCATAACATGGTCTATAGTATTTTTTTATGGCTTATATCAGTTTTTTGGAGTTCACTGGAGATTTTCATGGTATAATGATACTTGATGGTTTTTGTAAAGTTTCCAAAGTGTGTATACATCCACTTTTCACTAACTGACAGGTTACCTTCTGAGGGCCAGGTCATAATGTGAAAATGAATGTCATACATAAATGAAAGTTTCTGTTGTCAGGCATCCATTTGTTCAACCATTATTTATTTAGAAGATATGATCGTAGAAACAAAACCACCTAAAGTTTACTGATGATTGATTCAGTTATTCTCTTTTCTCTGTGGAAAAGGAGACTTACTGAAACCCGCGTTGCATAAAGCTGGGCTGTGTGACTGGAGCATCCATAATTTCACTCCATCCGATAGCTTCTCCCAGTGCAACTGTCTCCTGGGCTCCACTCACGGCCTGCTCGTCTTCTGATGATGATTCCAGAGGTCTGACAAGTGACTGGCATGACATTCTTCTGAGCGTCTTCGCAGTCTCGCCGTGTAGCCAGTTCACCTGAGAGAAAAGAGGTCAGAGTGCATCTGCATCATTCTGGCATGTTATTTAACTCACACACATTTCCTTTTATCTCTTTATTACTTCTTTTTCCAAACTCCAGTAAATCTGAACTGCACAGCTTCAGGCCACCTAGAAGCTTGAGAGGTAAAACAGGTTCTGTAGAATTTTCTCCATCTGCTCTTCCAAGACACTTATTATACTTAATAACAAATTTTAGTTATTCAAAACAAGTATTCCAAGTTTTAGCAATCACATCCATTTTTTCCTAGAATTTTAATTGTTTTCTATTTTTGCAATCTTTGTTAATTATAAAAAGATCTTTTTTCATAACTTTAATGTATTGAAATATACTTGCTTTATAATCCTCATTTTATGGTGTACTGCCTGCTGTCCTCCTGTTTGTTGTGTCTCCTGACTCCCCTCACGTTGTATCGACTCTCTCCACGGTCACATGAATAATTCCAAGTTGCTCTGCTTTTAGTAGGACTTTATCTGCTTATCCTTAGCTGAAGCTATAAGCCCCCAAATTCACTTTATTTTTATTTCGGACAATCATTCAATGTTTATAGCTACCTAAACACCATTTAATTAATTAATGGATTGCATTTTTGTTATTCGCCATTTAAAATTCATTTACTAATTAAAGATTTCAGTTTGGGCATTCCTTAACAACACAGGAATCAGTCAAATTCAAGTATCGGCAGCAGGACAGCATGGTATGTGTACCTTCTGTGGCCTGTTACATAATCTCCTGTCACCTTTGGTGGGGTGGGGTCTGGCCTGTCAACCAGGTCTCAGCTTGATGACCTCCCTGGAGACAAGGAGGAGATAAGTGTTTCACTGGAGGTCAAATACACTCTGCTCTGTCTTACTGATGACAAGCCCCATAAGCCAGAGACCTGGAGCTGGAAGAGCCACATCAGGACCTATGCCAGCACTGAGATATTTCCACCCTGGATCCCAAAGACTTTCCATCCAGTGGCTGGCCATATTCCTACATTCAGCATCATTGCATGGGTTGAAGGAATCTAAAGAGGAATATATGGACTAGTGTTGACATAAAGGGTAATATTGGACGTGTGGATTTGATCTAAACTGACCTGGGATGTTTTCATAATGTATAATTACGCTTTAATATAAAGTTCTCTCTTACACCATGAGTATCTCAGCATTTGTGCAAAAATCTAGTAAAAAGCTGGATTGGCACAGCTTCGAAGAAGGATGATTAGTTCTATTCAAACCCATACTGAATAAGTAGGTTATGCTGAGCGGCCCTTGGAAAGTTCTGGCTGGGTGTGTGCTCAGTTCTGATGTTTCCTCCAGGTTACAAAAAATGTTGCATTCCCTTGCTCACTGTGAACCTGCTGATGCCCAGTCAACTCTGACTCATGGTAGCCTCCTGTGCTTCCGAGTAGAATTGTGCTCTTCAGAGCTTGCTGACGGTAGCTGTATGTTTGATAGATTGGAACCACCACCCTGTTGGTTAGTAGCTTAACGAAAACTCTCTGGATCACACCCAAACTAAACCAAACTCACTCCCATCGAATCAAGGTTGACTCATAGTAAACGCCTGTGGGTTTCTGAGACTCCGACTGTTTCCTGGAGTAGAAACCCCAGTCTTTCTTTTACAGATATTAAAATCCAAGACCTGCTTTAGATTTTGTTTATCCATCCTCTCTTTCAAAGGCATCCAGTATTTCAGGAATTATTTAAATGTTGTGTACACTTTCTTAAACTTTGATTTTTACATGAAAGTAAACTCCATCAAATCAGAATATAGTAAATATAAGAAGAGCAAAGATCAGGAAAGAGTAAAGACAAGAAGAGTGAGTTGAACTAACCATGAAAGAGGGAAAAAGACATGAGCGTATTGAATTTGAAAGAGAGAACCGGAGGAATCTTGGAAATCATAAATATATTTTCAAATATTGCAACAGTTTAGTATTCTTATATAGATATTCTATATAATAATTTTATAGACTAATGGATGAGGTCAAATTTAGACATATCAGAATTTAATAAATGTATAGATTTCTAAAAGGTCCTATAGTCCCCCCCAAAAATTAGAAGTTTAAGGAACTACTTTTTTGTGAGTTACTGAGAAATTAATAGAACATATTCAAAGTGGGGGCAAATCATATCTCCAATAACAGGTTTTCCTGGACTTTTCAATTTGTTATGAGTTAGCCAAAAGAACAAATTAAAACAGTTCCTTGATTAGGCAACCTACCCATCTAATTGTTGGAGTCAGCAAAGTGAATCAAAGGTGCATGTAGCTTGTGTAATATTTTTGGAAATTGAAATGATACACATTACTTTGCTGATTAATTTTATAATATGTACTTTTATTCATTCAACAAGTATCTATTGAACACACTTATATGGCCAGACCTTCTCTAAATGTTGAAACACTAAAGTAGTTTCTTGCCTTATGAGCTCGTATTACAGTACATTTAAAGAATGTTAGTATGTATTTTCCAACATTAAAGAGCTACCAGAAAGAAAATGCATTGAATTGAAAAATTCTATCACAGTATAATGATTATACTTATCATTCTTTTAAATAACTGAGGATTCATTATATGTCCAATTTGACCCTTAAATTAAACTCTCAGCTTTTCAGAAAGGCAAAATTGTGATATGAACTTCAAAGAGCATAAATGTACTCTACCATATGAAATATGTTCTTAAAAATAATATCAGGTGACACTTTGGTAATAGGATTTTAAATTGATGTAATCCTTTTGGAAGGCATTTTGGCAGTACCTTTCAAAAGTTAATATGTGTGCATTTATTGACCTAAGAGTTCTCAAATATTTAGGGATTTAATTAGAGATTTGTATTCAAGTATGTGAATTATGATACATGTATAAGGCTGTTTCTTAGGGCTTTAGTGACAAAAATAGAGACCTAAATGTGATCATTAAGATTTGGAGCCAGATTGCCTGAGCCAGAACTCTCAGTTGTTTGGCACTTAAGAACTGGTCAGGCATCATGATAAGCTCTCCTAAAGGGTGTGACCTGCTTCCAATCTGAGCATACACTATGGAAAGGCATACTGTCCTTTTGGTGTGTCCAGATTCTGCATCTGACTTGTTGACCTCTAGTTCTTTGGACTCAAGAGCAAGCAGCCAGCCAAATGGCCTGCCAACCTGGGGAATAATCAGCAGTCACTTTAACTGCTATCTTTGGACTTTGGCATCCACAATCCAGACCCTCTAACACGGATTCTTTAGCCAGAAAGCTGTTGTCTTCCTGCCAGTCTTAGGTTCATCAGCCTCCTGCAGGGATATGAGTCAGAAGCCGCCAGCCTTCAACCATAAACTTGGAACTTGCCTCCTTCTAAAAATGTGAGTTGTTTCCTTGCTGTAGATCTATACCTCACTGGTTTTTCACTTCTAGAGAACCAGCTTATGATATTTAGTATTATCCGATAGAATTGTTAAATACAAAATATGCAACATACAAAAGTAATTATAAATACTATAAGCTATATAAAAATTTATCTATGAAGTATTTGCAAATATATGAATGGACATATATTCTCTTTCTCTCTTAACCCACCACCACCCCAATATTACCTATTTCTCCCACCTTTTCCTAAATTTAGGCTGGGTAGCATCTGCTTTCATATTCCCAGGTGAAAGAAGAACAATGAATTATGTTAAAATGTCAAGATCTTGTGCCTCCTTCCCTAGAACAATGAGTCAGCGTTTAAGAGATGCAACTTATTTAGGGTCAGAAAGACTGTCATTCCTTCATACCAGTCAGTAGTCATAGAAATCCTAAAATCCCAAGATAGTTGAAGTTAACCAAACGAAGAGAACTTAACAGATGAAGCCAATAAAGCTATGTATCTGCTTTTCCCCCAACAACTTACGTGGAAGAACAAAACTCAAAATGTTCTCACTGCCATAGAGTTGATTCTGAGGTACAGTGACTCTATCAGACAAACCGTGGGCTTGTCTCCATGGGGTTTCCATGGTTGTAAGTCTTTACATCAGCAGCAAAGCTCATTTTTCTCTCTTGGAATGGCTCATGGGTTTGCACCGCTAACTTTGTGGTTAGCAGCTCCATAAATTAGCCACTGTATCACCTATAAACAAAAAGTGGCCAAAACATTGTTTGTTTGGTATATCTGGTAATAGTTTACTGAAGAAAAATTCGTTTCTAAATCTGAATTGTCCAGGGATCATTGGAATAATTTTTGGTGAATTCATGTGTAGTACAGAGTGGGAAGATGGTCTCAGCATCAGTGAGGTCAGGTCAAAGTAGAATAATAGAGAAAATTTATTTCTCTGTTTATGGGCAAATGTGGAGAGAGATGCATAACCCTAGAAGATAGCATCAAAGAGGATTACAGAAGTGATGTGTCCTTGATGGTACAAACAACAGTGTGCATTCGCTAAGCAAAATGTCCATCACATAAACTCACTCCACACCTCCTACTTTTTTAAGACCCTCTATTTTTCTAAGAAAGGTGATGTCTTTCTCTAAAGAAAACTCAAGAAAATGCTTTAGCAGTTCTATCCTGTCACTGAGGTTCTTATGAACTAAAACTCACCCCACCACATTCAGCAACAGTACATGAAGAACAAACACACAAAATAGTTCAGCAGCTCCCCTTTCCTATGTCTCGGTTGTGGTGTAGCTTCTACTGCTGAGATCCAACACAAGAGAAAACAGTGGGCAAGTGGCCTATTGAAAATTGATTAACATCTTGTTTCTGCAACTAGATAGAATGGATACTGAATAGAAAGAAAATGTTTTGAGAATGATGATGGCAATGAATGTAGAAATTTGCTTTGTAGATATATGTATGCATTGTGGTAAGAATTGTATGAGTCCCCAATAATTACAAAAACAAGTACACATGTACACTCATAGGGGTATGCATATTTCTTGAAAATATGATTTTATGGGAAATGATTTATTATGAAAATGTATGGATAAAGGAGCCATGGTGGAGTTGTGACTAAAAGTTGTGACTAACTCCTAAGATCAACAGTTCCAAACCACTAGTAACACCTCAGGAGAAAGATGAGGCTTCCTACTCTTAAAAAGAGTTTTGGGTCCAGAATGTCAGAAGGAAAATTATACCCTGACCTGTAGGGTCACTCACTATAAATAGGAATAGACTCAATAAATTTTTCTTAAAAAGAAAGCCAAATTCTTTGCTGTCGCATGCATTCTATTTATATGTATTGAGAGAGCATTTTAAGAATGAAAAGTAGGAAAATGTTCATAAAGGCAGACTCTTGTTAATTATGATATGAAAATAAAATATAATGACTTGAGACATTTACCATATGGATTGAGAATCATATCAGATATAATATTCAATAGCATGTTTCCTCTTTCAACTTTCTGCAGCCAATTTTTCTCTAATCAACTGAGTAGAAAAACAGCTTGTTCTCTCTTTTGAAATGTGACTTCTCTCTTGATGTCTTCTCTGCAGGGTAGCTGCCATTGTTCTATCTTCAGACAACATCCTGAATTTAGGTCAACAGATCCTGACTTGACTGCACTGTATTCAAACAGCTCCATAAATGAAAAAAAAAGGCTATGCTTTTTTTGAGGGATAGCATCCTCTGTAATTGGCAATTAACCTTAGAAATTTTTCCTGTCTTTGACTTCCTTCCCAAAGACTCTGCCTTTTAAAAAGTTGGGATTTAATTATAATGGAAGGGATGCATTGGGCACTTAAACTGTTGATAGGTTGAACAACTAAGAAATTCTAGCTGAAGATAGTAAGGTAATATGTCAAAGAGGCCTCTTTAGGCCTTGATTCTTCTGAACATATGGTTAACTTTTTGTCACTAAAGGGAGAGGATAAAATTGTAAATAATTTGAGAATGGGTGTCTAAGCCAATGTTGCTGTATTTCCATTCATTTTCTATTCTAACTCTCCTGTCCCCTGTTTTAATCTCCATTCCCTTTTGATTGTCTGCATTTGTTCTGCACTTGAGCATTCATAAAAATCAATGCATGTTGTTTTAACCTTCTACAATGCCTGATGATTTATAAAAACACTTGAAGATCAAATGTGCCTTTCAATTCTCGTAACAAATTGTGAGACAATCAAGACCAGACCTTTACTATTTGTTCTTGAGGAAACATGAACTCCTTTTTGAGGTTAAATAGACTCTCAGCACTAGATTGAATAAAGTATCCTTTCCTAATTTAAAGTTTCTTTTCTTTTCATAGAAATAAACAACCTTATTTGTGACTTTTGAAGTGAAAGCACCTAAGGGCCCCAGCTTCCCCTGAATTAAAGTGATTAATATGGTAACGATCAGGATCCAACAGGATAACTGTACTAGCTGGCATTGGAGTTGTGTGCCCTAATGATCAATTCTGTCTCCATGATACTGTGAGAGACTTGCAAGAACACTGAAGCATAGTGAAAGTATGCTTAATCATATGAGAATGTGTACAAGTATCTCTGTGAAATAGGATAAGTTTTGCACCCTGTCCTTCTAATTTATGTTACATATTAAATACCACAGGCCCCCATCGCCAATCCCCCCAAGTAGATTGAAGTTCAATTCTGCAAAATTAAGCCTTCTTTCTTTAAGTAGAGTTTTTATTTATCACTGAAATTAGTAGCATCATACCAGCCACAGGCAGGTTCTAATCCTATCCCTTCTAACTCAAGGCTTTATTTTTTTTAACTCAATGCTTTAAATAAGGAACAGACTGTACCGATAAGTCCCACAAAGTGGGAAGACAGCATGTTAGAACTAATCTATCTATAAGGTAATGAATGACAAGACTTGCCCAGAAGAGCCCCATACTGAAATTCCACAGAGAGACCAGAGTCTCCCAACATGCCAGACTTCAGAATGATGAGAAAACACATTTCTTTTTTCAATTCATTCTCTTTGTGATATCTATGTATGGCAGCCTTATCCAATGAAGACTGATTATGAATATCAATTGATCTAGCTACATATTCAAATAAGCAGTTGTAATCTATCATCCTAAAATACCCACATAGTATCAAGTTTTTGGTCAAAGAATAATTTATCTTCTGGTAGAGATGTAATATACCATATATACTTGAGAATAAGCTGACCTGGATATCAGCAGAGGCACCTAATTTTACCATAAAAATGTATTAAAATATGCAGAAAAACTTGGTTCATACTTGGGTATATATGTTATATTAATAGTAGCATGAAACCATTAAATTTCAGTGGTCTTATGACTAAACTTTTTAGCAATAGCTATGACAAGAATTGAAAATCTATTTCATATATGTGTATGCATATATATGTATGTGTGTACATATATACATACACACATATACATTCTATGCTTCTTGCTCCAGGAATATGCCAGAAATACAATAAGGAACACAAATAAGCTTGTTACTTACTCTCATTGTAGAGTGGGGAAAGGGAAAATTTAGAAAGTTTGATCAAATAAATACATTAATAAATCCATTAATATAAAGGAAAGGATTGAGGTTAGTTTTCTCACATAGGCTTATCTACAGGCTTCTCTACCTCATAGGTTATAATGATATTAAAATGGATGATGCATAAAGAGTATATAGCCCAGTGCCTGACACATAGTACATGCAAACAGATGTGTTCTTATTTGCTGTCATTCTGTAAGTTCCAACTCATCACAGCACTTTGTACAACCAAGCAAAACAGGGGCAAGTCCTCAACCTTCTTGCCAAATTCGAACCCCTTATTGTGCCAAAGGATCTTATTAAGATGAATCCTTTTGTCATTTATTTTATCTTCTGAGATCAAGCGATGTCATTATTTTAGTACAATGATTTCCAAACAAATAAACTTCCATTAAGTAAAGAAATAACCAAAACTATTACTGGAAAGTTGATGCCATCTTACAGAAGTTGTAACAATAGAACAGCCCTTTAAAAATTTCCAAAGCTTTAAATATTATTTTAATTGTTGTATTGACACTTCATCTATACAAGATGCAATTAATTCAATACTTCAATAATATCAAGAAGGGTTGTGTAATCATTACCACATCAACTTTAAAACATTTTCTTTGTAGTCATTCATGTAATTAAATTTTTAAATTGTGGTCAAAATATGCACAGGAAAACATTCTTCAAATCAACAACTTCTACATGTATAAATCGGTGCCATCGATTATACTCTGCATGCTGTACAGTCATTATTGATATTCAGTTCCATACTATTCCACCAACATTAACATTAACTCAATATTCTCTAAGCAAAAATTCTCCCTCCTTCACCCATAGTAATCGAAGGTCAAATTTTTTTTTTTACCGTTTTCTTAAAAAATTGTTGTGTTATTATGTAGAATATGAAAGGGCTTTATATGCAAGAGTAACTGAATATTGAGAAAACATCCCAGCCCATTCCAGGTCAAGTCCATAAATCCAACATTAGCCCATATGTCTGATGCCAGTCTATAAAGTCATCTTCAGACTCATGATGTTGAATGCAGGAAGATCACAGGCCAGTGGGTAGGAAGTCTGTGGATCCAGTGTCAGTGTAGGCATCTCAGTGCTGGCAAGGGTCTCTGAGAGTTTGGCTCCTTCAGCTCCAGGGTTGTAGTGTAGCTCTACCTGTCTTTTCTGCCGGAATGTCACACAGCGAGTGAGCTTGTGTCTCTCTTGCATCAAGAGGAAGATGAACTGACCAAGTACCATATTATATCATGGTTCAGTCCACCATAATCAAGTTGACAACTATCTCTGTCTGATAAGAAAGCTGGTAGAGCACCTCACCTGTGACCAGGGGGCATCTGCCAGCGGCTTGATTTGATTGGGTACTCCTCAGGTTGTTGTTGGTCTCCTATGGACCTCAATAGTCTTCTAATTGGGTATTCACAATTTAAGCTCTAATAATCTTCCTTTCATCATATTTGGATTTTGATATTATGTTCTTTGGATCACACAAGCTAATATGCTACTCCACTGTGGACTTAGTTGATGCTCCATTTACATATCTGGTTGTTTGATTAGAAGCCTTTAAGACCCCAGATATCATTCCAATTGATAATCAGCACTGTCTGCTTTCTTCACCACACTTCCTGTAGCACCCTTATATTCAGTGATCTCTCCATGAATGTGAGTAGTGAGCATGGCCATGTTACAAGATTTAAATGTTCTTGGATTGGAACTAGAATTACATGCGCTTGACTATGGGTTATGAATGGCTCTGGTTTATTTTGACAATCATATTACGACAAAACCAAAAAATAAGTAGAACAACAATAAAACAAAAGTTCAAAACAAATAAAAAACCTTAAAGAAGCAAAACCAAAAAGCATTGCCTATCATCTCCCTTTGGGTATAAGCTGATAGCATAAATAACATTGATAATTAATCCAATGGCTTAGAATTGGAAATGTTGGTGATATGAAGAGTTTATGGCAGTGCACTTCAACTATGGGCTACAATCCATGAGCTATAACTTTGCTTGTGTGTGTGTATGCATAAATTGAGCTCTATGGATGCTAAGGAACAATAATTCCTATATCATTTCCTATAAATGCAGATCCTTGCCTCTCAGGTTAGAATTTGTCATATTAATGCATGAGGAGCATTGGGATACTAAACATTGCACACCCACTAAGCCAACGGGTCCCAAGACCATCATTTCCACAGACTTGGAGTGGCCATCCTTTGCTTCCACTCCCACCAAAGAATTTCAGTCCTAAGTCCAAGAGGAGACGTAGTATAGAGAACGAGTCAAGTTCATTCACTTGAGCTTCCACAACAAGTTGCTAGTGTGGCCAATAGCAAAGCCACATTCCCTAAAGGTCATCATCCAAGGTCATCACAGTACTTAGTTCATGGCGTGGTTCATAGAGGGTTGGGTAGAAACGTATTTGAAGTGTCTACTCGGAAACATAGAACAGAGTTTGTTCTTCCCTTAGGTTTCCTGCAATTATTTTTTAGCATCAATTCTTATGGTGAGGTTGCTCCTTCCCATTTATCCCCCCTACCCACCAACAGAAGCATCAGTTTCTCCTTTAAAATGTAGATGCTGCCCTTCCCTGGTTTTAATTTGATTTTCCAGTAAGGTTCTCCTCTTATTCCTATGGAAGGTCTGCTAATTTTTTACAGTCTGTCTCAGTGTTGTATAGCATCAATTGCATGGTCTCCTCCCCTTTTCCTTTATTGAAGGGGTGACTAGCTAATGTGATGTCTCTGCTTCTGATGTCATCCTTAGGAAGTGCAAAAAAGGGAGGTGAGGTATGGCTCAAGACTAGTATGTAGACATTCTACCACTTTGTTTGAGAATTGGTCTCCATGCTTTTTCTAAACCATATGTCTCCTTTTAGTAGTGGACCCATACAATATTGGTCCCTTTGTAATTGACTAACTTCATTTATCATATTAGTCCCCATGTCCTATATCATGTGCTGTTTCATGTTTTCACAGTGATTTTTAGGGAGGAGTAGTATTCCACTGTGTGTACATAACACAGTATCTTCATCTACTCTTCTGTTGGGCACTTAGACTACTTCCAAATTCCTGCTGTAGTGAATTGTGCAGCTATAGACATTAGAGACCATATATCCATTCACATTTTATTTCTTATTTATTTGGGGCATATATCTAATAGTGATATTTATGGATCCTGAATTATATGGGATTTCAATTCCTAGTTGTTTTAAATTTTTTCATCTCATTTTCCAAAGTGGTTGCATGTATTTTCACATCTATTGACAGCATATGTGAATTCCAATCTCTCTCATTCTTTTCCAACATTATTCTCTGTTTCTTGGTGTTTGTTTTTAATTAGGTTAGCATTGTGGGTTTAAGGTGGTATCTTGCTGTGGTTTTACTTTGCAACTCCCTTGTGTCTAGAGAATATTTTCATGTGATTGCCATTTGTGGTTCATTTTTGGTGAACTGTTTGTTCACATATTTCCCACTTCTTGAGTGAGTCATTCATTATTTTCTTATTGAGCTGTTGTAGAGTTCTGTATATTTTCGTAATTAGAGCCTTCTGTGATGTAATTTTTATTTTAAAAAATCAGTCTATGGGCTTTCAATTTGCTCTCCTGAAGAAACTTTTAATGTGCATAAATGATGCAATATCAGCATGTGCTAGGCATCCTATCCTGTTTTCCAATGTGTGTCACTCTTTCATTATACTTAGTACTCTAACTATGCCCTGTAGTAAGGCCCTCAAGTTTGTTCCAACTTTCTCTTTGATGATCCTAATAACTCTGGGTTTTTCATTTAGGCCTTTAATATACCTTGCATTCATTTTTGTGTCTGAGGAGAAATAAGGGTCTTCTTTCATTCTTCTGCATAAAGAAATCCAGTTTGTCCAATACCATTTGTTGAAGAGGCTCTCTTGGTTCCACTGAATACTTTTAGAACCTTTGTTGAAGATTGGGTTCCTCTAAGCTTATGAATTTACATGTGGAATTTCTGTTCTAATCCATTGGTCTATATATATCATGTTGTACCGGTACTAGGCTATTTTGACACTGTGGATATGTAATAGATTATTAGGTTAGTTAGTGAAAGGTCTTCTACTTGGTTCTTCTTTTTAGGAAGCATTTTGTTTATCTGAAGTACTTAGCTGACCCAAATGGAATTGGTAATTCGTTTTTCATTTCTTGAAAGACTATATTTAGGATTTGTATTTGGTTTGCATTTATCTGTAGATTGTTTTAGGTACATTTCCATAATATTAAGTGTGCCTATCCATGGGCCCAAAATGTCCACGTATATAGGTCCCTTTTTGGTTTCTCATAATATCATTGCATAATTTCCTCTATAAAGGTATTTTGTTTCTTTAGTTAGGTTTATTCCTAAATAATCTTTTGTGTAGTAAATGATATTGTTTCCTTAATATCTTTTTGTAGCTCTCTTTGCTGGGATATAGGAATACAAGTGATTTCTGGTTGTTAGTTTTGTATCCTATGAACTTATCAAATCCCTCAATTGTTCCCAGTAGGCTGCTTTGTGGAGATTTCTGGGTTTTCTACATAAAAGAACCTATCACCTGCAAGTAGAGTTATTTGCCAAATTGTAGTCCTGTGATTTCTTTATATTTTCTGATGGCTATACCCAATACTTCCAGCACAATGTTTACAAGAGTGACAGTATGGAATTTCCTTATCTGGTCCCTGTTTCATTGGCAATGTTTCTAACAATTCCCCATTGAGGTTAATGTTGGCTGTTAGTGTTTCATCTATGTCTTTTATTATGTTGAGGAATGTCACTTCTATTCCTATTTTGTTCAGTGATTTGCTTAAAATGTGTTTGGAATATTGTCAAATGCTTTTTATGAATCTACTATGATCATGTGGTTTCTATCCTTTGTCTTGTGTTTATGGTGTTTTATATTGATTTTGAATGTTGAATCATCCCTGCATCACTAGAATGAGTTTCACTTAGTAATGGTGAATTCATTTGTTTATTTTTTTTTGGGGGGGGGAATATGATGATAGATTATTTTGGCCAGAAATATGTTTAAGATTTTAACACCTGTGTTCATGAGGGATATTGGTCTATAATATTCTATCTCTATGGGGGTCTGTCCTGTTTTGGGTATCCATGTTATGTTGGTCTTACAGAATGAATTTTGGAGTTTGTCATATTTTTCAATGTTCTGGAATAGTTTGTGTAGTATTGGTAGAATTCTCTTATGAAACCATCTGACTCTGGCCTTTTGTGTGTTGGCTATTTCTTAATTACCTATTCTATTTCTTCTTTAGGAATTTGTTGGTTGGAATTTGGAATTTGGAATTTGTCTGTTGAGTTTTTCAAAAACTGCATTAATTTCAGTGAGTGATATATGCCTATGGATAAGTGTCTATCTATTTCTTTTGGATGTACAACTAGTTGATACAGTTTTCCAGTTTGTTTTAATATTTCATTTGGATGTGTTATAATGTTACCCTTTTCTTCTTTTATTTTGGGTATTTGCATGTTTTCATTATTTTTATTTTATTAAGTTTCCCAATGATCTGTTTATATAGTCAACCTTTTCAAGGATTCAATATCTTTCCTTTCTTTCTTTTCATTTTTATCTATATCATTTATTTCTAAAATCCTCATGATTTATTTCTTTTCTTTATTGAAAAGTTTATGTTTTTCTTGTTTCATTTGTTGATGATGTTCATAGGCAGGTGATGATTTTTAGATTTCTCATATTTTTGCAGGAGTGTTGTGTGCTATAAATTGGCCTGTGATTACTGCTTTTGGTGTTTTCTGCTATCATTCTCATTTGTCTCAAGGAATACTTTTATTTATTCTTCTATTTGTTTCATTACCCAAAATTTTAATATTATGTTATTCAATCTCTGTGATTTTCTTTATGTTTCTATTGATTTTATTTATTTCTACTTTTATAATGTTGTGGTCTAAGAATACAAGTTGTAACATCTCATTTAAAAAAATGAGGCCTGTTTTGTGACCTAGAATGTGTTCTATTCTTAAAATTGTTTCATATGTGTTGGAGAGGAACATTTACTTAATGGAGCATTCTGTATGAGTATGAAGGTTATTTGGTTGATTGTGTTGTTGAAATTTTTGTGACTTTATTGAGCTTTTCCTTGATATTATGTCTTTTCTTGAAAGTTTCATATTAAAGCCTCATGTTCTTATTGTCAAGGTGTGCATATCTTGTTTTAGTTTTGTGAGAATTCAGTTCTGTATTTCAAGGGCTTTTCATTGGGGACATATATGTTTATTATAGTCATGTCTTCTTGGGCTATTGCTTTTTTAATCAATGTAGTGTTTATTCTTGCCTTGTTTTATGTGACTTGCTATAAAGTCTATTTTTCCCGAGATTTAATATTGCTTCTTCAGTGTTATTTTGGTTTCTGTTTTCTTGGTATGTTTTTTTTTTTTTTAGCCTCTGATTTCTAGTTTCTTCATGTGTATGTTTGTGAGGTTTCTCTTGAAGACAGCCTATTGATGCAATTTGTTTCCTTATTGTGTTAGTACTGGTATATTTAGTTCTTTAACATTTGGTGAGAATATTGCTATGGAAGAGGGGCTACCCCCAGTAAAAATGGAATTGTGCTGGAGCTGAGCAAAACTTTCGCACTTTGCGTTTTTCCCACTAGACAGGCAGCAATCAACTTGCTCTAAGTTAATGCACTCAATGGCATCACTTGGGAAGGTTCTCTCTGGTCACAGTGAATTTTTTCATAAGAGTCGTTTCACTCAAACTTTGTTGTTTTGTGATGGCCAATTTAAGAAAACACTGTGTGGCTGGAAAATGTGCTTTCTATTCAGGAAAATGTCATAGAAGCTCTTGTGATATTGGTCATGGCTTATAAGTGCAGCAGTGTGGGAAAAACTGAAGTATACCAGTGTTTCTCTCATTTCAATAAAGGTTAAATCTCCATTGATGGCAAACCTCAGTGGAGATCAAACAGTGGAAGAGGAAGTACTCAAGGAGGATGAGAGAAATGAAAAAGCAATAAAAAAGGGAGTGATCAAGAATCGCTAACTGGTAAGTTAAAAAAAAGGAAATTACAGTCAAAAATTGCCTAATAGTTGGGAGAAAAAAATGTAATTGCAGTATAAGTTTTTGATTTCTTGAGGATAAGATTCATTGATAGGGAAAAAGAGGGAGAAATATAGGGTGAAAGGGCTGTTAAATAAAAGTATAGATTTTGAAAAATAAGAAAAGATCAAGAGACTAGTGTCTTAAAAATAAAATTATAATAATAACCCTAGAGTAGAGGTGCTCACATATTTTTAGCATTCAAGTTACTTATAAAATGAGCAAGTCAAAATGATCTACCAACTACAAAATTGCAAAGCATGTTTTTATTTTTATTTTTATTATATTTATTCATACTTACACTGAAAATTCTTTATCTGTACAATGTATGTTTCTGTACATTGCATAACTGCATGAGTCCATATTGCAAACCACAACACAATTAACTAGGTACATTTTTGGTCATTACCTGAGTTGACTCTGATGACTTCCACTGAGTCAAAGGAATGGGCAGGGATTCATATTCTGGAGAGTAGCTGCTGACAGCAAGCCTCAACCATACTTTCAAATGATCATCAGTCATGGTGGAACAGTACTTGGACTTGATCTTTATGTGGCAAAAGGCTGATTCACATAAATAGGTAGAACTGAATAATACAGTCAAGGAGGTAGCACATTTTCTCGTATTTGAGTACTTTCCCTGTGTGAGTAAGTACCAGAACTGTTCAAAGACAAGGAAATTCTATCAGCAGATGCCACTGCTCTTCTCTTTTAATACATTTGTGCCTGCTTATCTTCATGCTGAGAATCTTGTGGTCTGGAATTGTAGGACTTGGCTCTCTGTGCTAGTCTCTGTGGAGTCACTCCAGTGTGTGATCCTTGGTTGTCATCTTGCTCCAATCTAACTGTTCAATCTAACTCGCTCCTATCTTCACAGAAGCAAATTTCCACTTCTTCCTTCTAGAGAGTAGCTGCTGAGTTCCGACTGTTGACTTTTGGGTTGCTGTGGCTGTTAGCAGTGTACTACTTTGACCCTCTTGCAGTTAGGTCTTAAGTGTTCAAATTTATTTGGCTTACCTCCCCTGTTTGGAAGAAAGAGGGGAAAAAAAGACTCATCATCCCCAGCAATTAAGCACTACCCTACTCTAGCCCCCCAATCTAGGATAAAGTGTTGATAAACGGTTGCTTTTGCAAACCTCCCACTCCCCGAGATCATGTCAGTGGCCGTCCTGCCCAGGCACTTTTTGAAGCACTATACTGGGTCTAATATTTACAAAAGAAAATATTTCTTTTATTAACTTGCAGGTAGTTAAGCATGAAATACTTCTTTTTCTTTATGTAACATATATAATGAAAATTATAAAGAGAATGTGTATAATATATGTGCATTACTTAGAATCTATATCAAATTTGGATAATAAATCGGTCCTATAAACTTGATATGTAATGTGTAATTTAATGTCATTATCTTTCAAATAAATAATTCCCAAATGACAATTATTCATACTGTTGTGTCCATCTTTGCAAAGTTTACACATACACTTAATCCCTCACTTAAAATAGTTAGTTTTCATGATAGACAGTGAATCACTCTATCCATTCTTTAGTTATCTGATGTGTCTAGCTCCTTGTAACTTTTTAAAAAATTTTCTTTTATTTATTTAGTTTTCCTTGCAACTCTTATTACTTTCAACTAAAAGAAGATTAACCCAAAATATTAATATTCTTCCCTACTTTCTTTTTTTAACATGAAAAGTTTTTTTTTAATTTCCAATGATTTTTAATATTAACTAGAATATCATTATCAGACACATACTTACAAACACATACAAGCAGATATTTATACAGATATTTTAAAAATTCAGGCTACTAATTATTGCAATTTATATTTGATAATGACCAACATAATATCTTGAATCTACCTCATGGTTCATAATATCATCTCATTTTTAAATGGTTTGTTGATATTCCAAAAAATGATGTTGCTAGGCATCTTCAGTTTAAAATAAAGAATAGATACTCTATGTACAACAGAAGGAAATATTGCCAAGTCTTGTCCCATAGTCAGAATCAATGCTATATTTGAAACCATTGTTCTAGCAAGTGGGTCAATTAATCTCTTAGGGATCTTCTTTTTTTTCGTTTCACCATTTTTTTCAGTTATTGTCTCTAACAATGTACTATACTAGATTTTGTATACAAAAAAACATGCGAAAACAATAATAAGAGAAGAAAGCAAAACATACCAAAAAAATCTAAAATAAATTATAGATTTTACAGTAATAATAATATAATAAAACAACAATAATAAAATAAAGTAGAGGCAACCCTTAGCAGAAAAGGAAGTAGAAAATATTTAAAAACGTGGACCAAATATAAAATGGGTAAAAAAAAAAAATCAAACGACAAGTAGTTAAATCATTGCATTTTCAACGATTCAATTTGCAATATCCTCTGCAAGACTCTTCATATTCCTCATCCTTGGTCAGAGGGGATTTACCTTTGCATTCCCTCCACCGCACCCTCTTTCCACCCCTCTAGCAGCTCCAATCTAACCTCCGGGCCAAAGGGGCTCAACTATCTTGGTCTCCCCACATCCCCAGCTTCCCTCTCCACTAGTAAACCCACTCTAGCCCATCTGGATTTGTGGGGTAGAGTTGGGACCGTGATAGTTGGGGGAAGAAGGCTTCAGGAACTAGAGGAAATTTCTATGCACCATTACTGCACGGCTGCCCCTCGACTGGTCTGTCTCCTCCCCGTGACTCCCTTGAAAAGGGGTGACCAATTACCCACCAGTGGGCCTAAGGCCCCCATCCTGTTCTCCCCCTCATTCATAATGATGAGATTCTTGTTCTTTGATGCTCGATACCTACTCCCTTCGGCCCCACTTGATCACACATGCTGGTGTATTTCTTCCAGTGGACTTTGCTGTTTCTGTGCTGAATGGTGACACGATTATCTCCAAGTCTTTGAGAGTCCAGACATTCAATCATTTGGTAGCTGGGCACCAACATTTCTCCTACTCTGTTTGCCTCTGTATGCATTTGTCTTCAGCGATATCAGGAGTCAATTGGTCCATTGATTTTAGTTTTTGTTCTTTGATGCCTGATGCCAGATTGTTTCAGCACCTCGTGATTGTACAGGCAAATGAGCTTCTCCTATGGCTACACATATGGTCTACACATGTCCTCAATGAGCACAGTGATATGTGTGTTTTGCCTAGACCTTCCACCATCATGTGGCCACGCTGACTGTTATTGTTTCTTCTGTGTGGGTGTGGTCTCTTCCCAAGTAAATTGTCTATTGTTTATCTTCAGGCTTTTAAGTCCCCAGACAATACATCCTATGATGGCTGAGCACCATCAGCTTTCTTCACCATATTTGCTTGTGCACCCATTTTACTTCAGTGATCATGTTGGGCCAGTGAGTCTCGAGGAATACCAGATTCATATAACAAAGTATTCTTGCATTGAGGGAGTACCAGGGTGAGGGCCCAAGGTCCACTTTGCTACTATAATACTTGACCTACTCATACATTCTTAAATTTATTCCCCCCTTCGACTAGTATGTATGTATGTATGGACATACCTATGCTTAGACCTCTGCAAGTGTTCTTTGCCCTCTAACTCTTCCCTCTATTTCCTTCCATCTCCCTCCTGTCCCACTATCATGTTCCACCTTCATTGGCATTTCAGTGCTTCCTTTCAGATTCATTGTCCTTGCTTACTCCCGACCAGGCCTCCCACACCCACCTTTCCATTGATTCCAGACCACTTGTTGCTCCCCCAGCCCCATCCATGTGTTTGTCCACACCCCCTTCTCCAACCCTCCCTTGTGTCCCCAGGAATCAGTTTGCCCATTCCTTCCTGTGGCGCATTGGGTCTCCAGAGGGATGTATTCCTCTGAGCATCATGTGTTGGTGTGGAGCTTGGACCAGCTTTCTTACACTTCCTCCCTTCTTGTCTTAGTCCCTGTGGGTGTGGGATGCTGGTCCCTCCCCCAGCCTGCTCTCTGCCATGCCCAATTCTAGGAAAGGAGTCCATCTGACTCTGGTTGTGTCTGGTTCTGCACCTCCCTCTCTTCTTGCATCCTTCCATGCGTCTACACTGTCATCATGATTGGGTGCTTTGTGGTAGGAACCACTCATCCACTCTGGTTTCTGTGGAGACAAGACCAGTACTCCTCCCCTGGGTGGAATACAGCCCCGCTCCCTCTGTCATCCTTTCACTTTTGATCTCCCTTTTATCTCCCTATGCCCTCCACCCCCCAATCCTTCTCCCATTACTGTGTTGCACCCAACATGTACCTCCCTGGGTTTGGTCCTCCCTCCTCCCCTTACCCTACATCTTGTACCAACTGTTATGGTGTAGGAGTCTTCTCTTTTATACTCACCATACTGTTTCTACTTACCTCATGCGGCTCGTGCAGTACTTCTTTTGTGATTGACTGGCATAGTTCCCACAGTTCTTTCCATGCAGAGATGTGTTTCATGAGCTTGTCAGAGCTTTTGAGTGAGGCATAGTGCTCACTCATAGTCATAGTGCCAGATTTGTTGATCTACTGATTCATCTACTGATGGAAATTTAGATTGTTTCCAACTCTTTGCGATAGTGAATTGTGCTGCAATAAACATTGGCGTGCATACCAGTGGCTGTGGTTTATTTCTTGTCTCTTCTGGATATATGCCCAATAGTGAGATGGCTGGATCATAGGATAGTTCAACTCCATTTTCATTAAGTATTGCCCGACTGCTTTCCATAGTGGCTGTACATATCTACATGACCACCAGCAATGTAGAAGTGTTCCTTTCACCACATCCCCTCCAGCATTTGTTGCACTCTGATTTTCTGATCTGGGCTAGCCTCAAGGGTGTTAGATGATATCTCATGGTTGTCTTGATCTGCATTTCTCTAATGGCTAGTGAGCAGGAGCATTTTCTCATGTGTTTATTAGCCATATGGACCTCCTCCCTAGTGAAAGTTCTTTTCATATCTTTTTCCCATTTCTTTAAAGGGTTCTCTCCTCTAATCTTCTTCCCTACTTTCTTTAAACAACTGTTTTTTGCCAACTATCATCATAAAATAAACTACTAATTATTGCGTCTTTAATGATACCATTGAGCTTTATGACCATTATCTTTAGTCTCTACAAAAGGTCTGCATTATTGTTGCTAATTAGGATAGAGTGTATTTTCCATCCTTACAACTCTATGTATAAACCCACCTATGAGATCATTGAGACCTTTCAATACAATACTGGCCAAATTCATATATTTCTATGCAATGACACAACCTCTAGTTCTCTCCTTTTTGACTGTGACTTTACACTATAGCCCTATATCACTCTTCAACATAGCTTCAACCATATTTATAAAACCCTTAGCATGACTCTGGGCTACTTGGTGCATGCATATCTAAAAGCCACTGCCACTGAGTCAGTTACAATTCTTAGGGAAACTGCAGCGTCTCTAAAACTGTAAATCTTATGTTGTCAGCTAGCTTTATTTTTCTTCTGTAGAGCCACCTATGGGCTTAAACCTGTACCTTGAAGTTAGCAGTTCCGTGCATATCTAGCAGTGCCACAAATAATAGTTATTTTAAAAGACGTATTCTTACACATTAGGAATGGTACAGTGAAGGAAGAGTGACAAACTGGTCACACCCTTTGTTTACAATTTTTTTGTTAATTGCTCTTCAGCTATCCCATAGTAGTAGTAGTAGTAGTAGTAGTAGTAGTAGTAGTAGTACTGCTCCAAAAAATTTCAAAGTTGTAATTTTTCCATAGCTATCACATCGGGTCTGTTTTCTGAGTTACCTGTATTGGGGTTTGAACCACCAACCCTTTGATTAGTAGTCAAGTGCTTTACCATTTGTGTCATTAGTAATTTGCTTATTATTAAGATTACCAAAGTTATTTGGTACATTTTGGCTCTCTGCATTTTGTGTCTCCTTTGAAATAAAGACATTGCTGCTTAAAATGTTATCTCCATCATCTAACATCTGATGACATACTAAGATTAATGCTCTTATATAGGCACTAGACTTTTCTAGGTTCATATGACATCATGGTAGATAGTAATATCATGATTAATCTTCTGTAGACAAAAATGAATTGTAATTATGGAAACCTATAATTTAGTGAGCTAACTGAAAATTTAAATGTGGTGGAAGCAGGCTCTGGGGTTTGCTTGAAAAACGTGTCTGCACTACTGCTGTTCGATAATTGGGCTTGCGGAAAGTTCAGAGCAATGACTAGACATGTCAGGATTCATCTGCCAAGTAGCAATTATGATTCCCAGCAGGAAGCAGAAAGACATCTTTCACCCAAAATAGCAAACTAACCCTGGGATGGGAGAGAATTACTATGAGAAAATAATTTTTCTTTTCTTTCAAATAAAATAATAGACCACAAATAATTTTGAGGATTAATGAAATATTAGCAACATTTCTAATAATACATTTAGACTCAGAGATAATTATGGGAACAAAGTTGGTTTGGTGACAAAATCAGTGTTACCCTAGGACTTGTTCAAAAGACAATGGCAGGTAGATTCTAGAGCAGGTGGTTAATGGTATACACAATGAGAGCATAATTTAAAAGGGATTGTGTGCTACTTCAACAATTACAGATTCAGAGAACATGAACGTGAAAAAGAAATATTAGGTGAGATAAGCAGCCTACCTGCATGAGAACCATCAAACTGTAAATGAAGTTTTGGCCTATCTGGTGCTTCCTCTATACAATGGTATAGGCATGTTTTTGCCAAGGTTTTGCAGCTGCAAATGACTAACACCCATTAATTTATATATGACAGGCATAAGAAAGTGTGCCCAAAGAAAATAGAACACCTCCTTGGACCCACTAGGTGGGGAGTATACCACAAAAAAGTTGCAACTGGAATTACAAAATCATCAAGGAACTTGACAGGCACTTTCCCCATCTTTACCAGTTGGTCTCTACAGTACATTTCTCGCAACAATTTCCTATTTTTGCCTTATTCAATATATAGATATATATGTTTCATTTTTCAATTCATCACTGCGGATGATGTTTTTACTTGTTTGTATTCTCTAATCTGGGTCCCTGGCATAAGCAAGATTAGTAGTTTCTACTCTCTCAGCTACACAGGCTCCATAGACAATTGCTTTAAAATCCTAAAATATTTGATTTCAGGACCAAGAAAGCCTCAATTGCAGAGAATTTTTACATAGGTTGGCTACTCTGCTTGGTTGGTTACTTTTGCTTAAATCAAGAGTAGCCCAAGAAAGGTCAGATTCTCTAAGTGAAAACGTGAATAAGGAGGGGTGTTCTTGTGTACATGTGGACTGAAAGAGTTTCTATTAAAACAAACAGTCGTTGCTAAATGAATGCACTAAAAAGTAGATCAATTTGTATTTTATGTTCTCTTTCACATTTTCTATTTTTCCCAATTATTAGCTGTATGGAAAGTTGATGCTATTTTCATGTTGTTATGTGAGCTCAGTTACCCACAAAGAATTCTTTATTGTTAAAAAGGCAAAACACGCAAAAGAAAACATTCATTGGCTTTGTCAAATATTTTGATGCCCTTAGTATATCTTAGGATTTATTTTTTTTAACCAGGGTGTTGTGTTTTTGATGTTATTTCTGTAAACAATTTTGCCTTTAGAATTGACAAGATAATTATTTTACCCAAGCTATTTCTTAAAAAGAACTTGCTTTTAAAAACCTTATTTAAGAAAGTAAATAGTTTTAAGATCATTTGAAATCATCACTTTCATAAATTTTATATACTTTTTTTTTTTTTTTGGCATCACTGCTCTCGGTGGTGGGAGTAGGAGGGCCAGCCCCACTGCTGGAATTGAACCTCCGTCCCAGTGGGCCGCAGTCCCGCGCACAACCACTACGCCACCGGGGCTCAGCCCTAACACTTTCATAAATTTAAGTAGCACGTAGGCATCAGTAAATTGATTTATCTATTTAGCAATTAATTTTGGTTGTAAAAAATTAAAAGATGAAATACTTTTACTCCATTGCTAATTTTTTCTAATTACCAAAGTGTCTCTCTCTCTCTCTCTCTCTCTCTCTCTCTCTATATATATATATATATATATATATATATATATATATAGCAAGCTTTTCCACCATCATGTTTCTAGATCATTCAGCGAATATATTTTCATCAGCCCTACCACTCTCTCTCTATTTTCTAGGTGTAATACTGAAATTCTAGTTCACACTGGAAATGATTAAATTTCCATATGTCAATAGTCATATAAGGGGGATTTGATGTTCCTAGACTCCAGAGAGCCAGTTCTGACTCACAGTGACCTTACATATAAAAGAACCACCTGGACCTGTGCCATCCTCACAGCTGTTGTGTCCAAGACGCTGTGTCAGTGAACCTTGTTAGGGCATTCCTCTTTTGTGCTTTCCTTCTACTTTACCAAGCATGATAGTCTTCTTCAGGATCTGGTCTCTGCCCACAACATTTCCAAAATGTGTAAGAGAAAGTCTGCCATTCCTGTGTGTAAGGGCAATTCTGACTGTACTCTTTCCAAGGCAAATGTGCTCATTATCTTGTCAGTCCATGATACTTTCAATATTCTCCAGCACAATAATTCAGATGCATCAATTCTCCAGTCTTCCTTATTCAATATCCAGCATACACGTGTGCATGAGACAATTGAGAAATATCTTTGCCTCAGCCAGGTGCATTTTAGTTCTAAATGTAACATTTTGCCATCCAATACTTCGAAGAGGTTCGGGGTGGCACATGTACTCAATGCAATGCATCCTGTGATCTCTTGACTGCTGCCTCCATGAGCAAAGATCGTGGATCCAAGCAAGCGGAAATCCTTGACAACATCATTCATGCCTCATTTGATCATGATTGGTCTAGTTATCAGAATTTAGGTTTTCTGTACGTTGAATTGTAATCCATATAGAAGGCAGAAATCCTTGAACTTCTTCCATAAAAGCTTCACGTCCTCACAATCAGCAAGCAAGTTTGTATCATCAGCATATTTCAAGTGGTAAAGAAGTCTTCCAATCCTAACATGGCACTCTTCTGCATATAATCCATTTTCTTTAATTATTGCTTACCATTCAGATTAAAATAAGCACAGTGAGAGAATGCAAACAATACTTTTCCTGATTTTATACTATACAGTATCCTCTTTTTCTGTTTCCACGATGCGTATTGTTTATATGAGCTTTATATGAGCACAGTGAAGTTTTCTGAATTTCCCATTCTTCTCAAGGCTATCTGTAGTTTGTTATAACCCACAGTCAAATGCCTCTGCATAGCAAACCTTCCTCCTATCTCATTTCTCCCTCATTTTACCAATGAATTTCTATCAGCTTTACCTAGTTTTCTATTTCCTAGGTATAGCACAGGAATTCTAGTTTATTACCAGCAATAGGGATGTGAGTGTTTATGTATTAATATTCATAAGGGTGACTTCAATTATTGCTTACCAAATTTTATTTATATTGTTGCCTATTATTATCTTTTACATAGAATTCTTATGGCTTAAATATATCTGAGGATATTAAAGTATTTTCTCTTATGACTGAATGTCATGTTTTCAATATGTTATTGAAAATAGAATAGATAGAATAACTATGTTATGCAAATCATGCTTTTAAAATTATATTTTAAGCTTACTAAAATCATAACTAAGTTCTTAAAATCACTTTAAATCACTACCTTAATAAATTTAAATAGCATGCAAGGATCAGTTTATTGATTTATCTATTAGCAATTAATTTTGATCCCATAATACTCAAATATGAAATAATGATTTTTAAGCATCTCTAATTTATTTCCTAATTATCACTACTAGATATTATTATAAGTAGATTTGTGACTGATGGCAGTGAGGTATATTTACACAATATGAATGGCTATTAACCCTTATTCTATGGATGAGGAAGCTAGCAATCTTTCCAACTATCTCATTTCTATCTCATTCTGCCAATGAATTTCTATCACCTCTTCTTCTATTTGTCACCTTGGTATAACACTGCAATTCTAGTTCACTCAGGTAATAGTTTTATATATATAAATATTCATGCAAGGGTGCTTCAATAAGACCAGGGAGAAATCGAATTTAAGGTAAGAGAATTTATTCATTTTTAAGCCCTCTCATGATAAATAAGTAAATAAATACACACATATGTATATAAACTTGATTATACATTTTAACATCTACTATAATGAATTATATTAATTAGTTATTTACAATATTTTCTTTTGTCAGCTAAAATTAGGAAATCTCTAAAAGTAGACAGTGGAAAATCATAAAGTTAATTCAAATGAATATTATGTTCTATATCAATTTCACACAATCAGAAACTAAGGTGCTCTGGTCCCATTGTGCTATGAGTTTTAAGATCACTGGTTCAAATCTACCAATACCTCTTTGGAGAAAGTTAAAGCTCTCTAGTCCCTAATGATTAAAGTGTCTGATACCAAGTAAAGAGTGTTTATAAATTGAAATAGATTCATTGCTAGTGAGGTTATTTGGTTTGGCTCATTATTAATGATTATGTCTCTTCTATGTTTACTGACCAATTTGGTTAATTGTCCATTTATGTCCACTGCCCTTTTTTTATTTTTTATTTGAATGATATGTTAATCCGGGTAGACTAGAAAACCAATTCTAAACATTCATTTGTGTACAAGGGGGAGGTTTATATACAAGAAGAATTGAACATTGAGAAAGCACCCCAAGCAAGCCCGTCCAAGTCTATAAGTCTGATACTAGTCCATATGTCTGATACCAATCTATAAAGTCCTCTTCAGACTCATGAAACACATGCAATGAAGCCAAATGCAGGATGATCACAAGCCAGTGGATAGAAAGTCTCTGGATCCAGTGGTGGTGGTAGCATCTCAGCACTGGCACAGGACTCTCTGTGGCTTCTCCAGTTTCAGACGTCTGGTTGCTTCCATGCGTCTTGTCAGCTGCAATGTCTCCCAGGGAGTATGAGAGAGAAAGATAATGTCTGCTTTTTTCCGGGGATGGAAGTACCAGTTTCCCCATAATTCTCAGAAGGCCATGTCCTCACAGAGGTCTCCTTGAGTGTCTCCAGATTGACAGACTAGACTCCGCCTCTACACTCGTAATCCACAAATTGACACCAGATTAAGTAATGACCATAGATGGTTTGTCATAAGTTTTTATTTGGAAAGTTTGGATGATTTTCTGTTGGAAGGTGTTGAAAATTTCTATATATTTTATAAATTAATCACATGCAGTGTTTCATTGCCAAACCTTTCGGTTTGTGGGTACTTTCTGACTCTTTAAGTGAAATCTGGTTTCACTGTGGCTGTTTGCCTGCTTTCATTTATAGTTGAGAATATATTTAGGACCTCTGGTTGAGTCCTGCGCTTTGATTTGGGCTGCAAAGGTTAGCAAGGTCATCAGTTCCAAAGGAGAAAGATGAAGCATTTCTCACCTCTAAAGATGCACTATCTTGGAATCCCACAAAGGCAATTCTACTCTGCCTTAATGACCTACTATGAGTCAGAATCCACTTGAAGGCAGAGAGTGTGGTGAGTTGAGTGTACTTCTGCTATAATTGTTGTAATTGGGTGCTGCTGGGTGGTTTTGACTTGTAAAGACCCTATGTACTACTGGAGGAATGCTGCCTGGTGTTGAGCTTTCTTGTTAATATATTTGAACCCATTGTTGAAACTACTGGGTCAAGAAATCTCATTAAGTTTTGTCCTCTTTTTTGCTGCCCTTATAGCAAGTATCATGGTCTTCTCCAGGATTATCTCTCCTTCAGATAATATATCCAAATTATGTGAGATAAAATCTCTCCCTACTCACTTTTAAGAAGCTTTATGATTATACTTCCTCAAAGGCAGATTTTTTTTTCTATTGGCACTCTATGGTACTTTCAAAATTCCTTGCCAACCTGTAGTTGAAATTCACCCATTGTCGGATCTTCCTTCTTCAGCATCCAGCTGTCACATACAAAGGAGATCATGGAAAACGCTCCCTATTTGGTTAGGTACTTCTTAGTCATCAAAGTGATATTCTTGCTTATTAATAATTTTAAGAGACCTTAAATAGAAGATGTGCCCAATATAACACTTTATTTCTTGTTCATATGCTACCTCTTAAAATGGCTGATTGTCCACTATTTAGGGGGGGGGGCAATTATTTTTGCATTTGTTTCCCCCACCATGTTCTTTAGATGATTCTTAAATCACTCAATATGGTAACCATCGAATCATTCAATATTACAACTTGAGACGAATTCTTTCCTTCGTTCCTTCAGTTTAAGAGATACTGAGAATGTTCATCACCTAGTGATCACACAGGTTGGTGTGCTTCTTCCAAGTAGACTTTGTGGCTTCTCTGTGAGATGGCAATTAGTTTAACTTGAAGGCTTTTAGAACACAGATACTGTATCTTTCAGTAGATGGTCACCATCAGTTTTCTTCACTGCATTTGTTCATGCACCCATTTTGTTTTCAGTGATCATGGCAGGAAGGTGAGCATCACATAGTGCCACATTACTAGAGCAAAGTGTTCTTGTGTTGAGGGAAGATTTAAGTAAAAGTTTAATGTCAGTCTGCTACCTTGTTATATTTTATGTCTGTTTATCTACATCTATATCATCTATAGCTACATAGCTATATCATTTTATATCTATATCTTAAAATCCTATCTTTATATATTAATATATTTACATACATACATGTCTATATTTACACATCTCTCTATAGCTTTTGTCTCCTAGTTCTTTCCTCTATTTCCTTTTTCTTTTCTCTTTTACTATTATTGTGTTCATCCTTCGTTTAGCTCAGTGATTCCTCTGGGCTACATTACCATTGAACAAACACCATCAGACACTCTATACCCTACTAGGCTGTAAATTTTAGATCCCTTGATGTTCCCCTGTCCTTGCGTTGGTTGGCTTACCACTCCCTTCCCCTTGCCTCCACCTCCTCCTTCCTCCACCCATCCCTGGAATGGTCCTGTTGCTTTCTCCTCAGGATTGTTTATTGTGCCTATTATATAGATGTAACTTTAGAGAGATAAAATATAGATAAATAGTTCCCAATCTCTCTTTGATTTTTATGAATATCCCCCAACCAGGTCTGTCAAGGTGCCAAGTATTGCTCCCTGACTCAAAAACTATTTTTGAGTTTTGTCGGAGGCTCTGGGCTTTGCTCCCATTGATGATCTCTTATGATCCTTTCATGATTCATCCCATGTGAGGTGGTCAAACTGGAAACACTTCCTGCACTGCAACTTCAGTGCTGTCCTCTGTAGTGAAATGGGTCAATGAGAGGACATTGTGCCTCAAGCTGAGGCTGGCCCTACAGTACTCTCTGTACATTACCTGTTCTGTGAAGGAATATTGCCCTCCAGGATTGTTTAGCCAGGATGAAGTTCTCTCCCTCCCTCCCTCCTTCCCTCTTTGTTTGCTCCTAGGTAGACAGGGCAAACTGGCCACTCTCCCCTACCTGTATCTTCAGTGCTGTCCTCTGTAGCACCTTCTTCAAAGGAGGGGTCAATATGGCTCAGATTGGGACCAGGTGCATAGTCTTCTTTGTTGATGAGATGCTCCATGCCGGTATGTTACACTCAAGACTTGCCACTTTGAAATGAAGTCTGGTCTCTTTCCATTTCCTCTGGAGACATAAACAATACCCTTCCCTTGAGTAGATTAGTGACCCGTCCCCCCAGTGCCATCTTCTACTTATTTTTTTCCTCTTCCCTCTGTCCTTAAAGTTATGATAAGAATGAGAAAGATGTCTTTCAGCTCAGACCCTATCTGCATTTTCTTTGAATTTGAACTCCCATCTTTTAACATAGTCTTTGAGATTTTTTTTTTCTGTGGGAAGCCTCTTACTTTTCCATCTAGTTTGATAGCTTGGTGGGATAGAGGCTGTTGGAGGACAGTGTTCTTGAACTTTTGGAAGATGTTACTCCACTCCCTCCTCCTTTTCATGTTATCTCTGTGATAGATCTGAGCATATTCATATCTGAGTACCTTTATAGTTTATCGATCTTTTTTTTTCTCCTTCTAGATACTCTGATGATTATCTCCTTTTCCTCAATGTTGGATAATTTAGCTATTTTATGCTTTGGTGAATTATCTCTGGGGTTCAGTCTAGTTGGTGTCCTCTCTGCCTCCTGAATGGTTGCCTGATTCTCATTCATTAAGTTTGGGAAATTTTCTTCCTGGTATTCATTCACTATTGTTCTAGTTGACTTCTTTGATGTGTCTTTCTCTGGTATTCCAATTATTCGAGTATTGTTACTCTTCATAGCATCAGATATCCAAGTGTAGTTTGGCTTCTTTAATTATCTTGTTTGTCTTTCCATTTGTTGAAGTCTGTCAAGTTATCCTTGAGATCTCTGGTATGGTCTTTTTCTTCTTCTATTCTGTTTGTGAAGTCAATTATCTTGTTATTTGCTTCTTTTATCTTATCTCTTAATGCTTCTATTTCCCTGTTGTAAGTAGACTTTATCTCCTCTATCAGTTCATCATTTTTCTGTATTGCTTTTGTTCATATCCTATGAATTATAACTCCAAATCTCATTCTGAAAGATCATTCTTTGGAAGATCAATGTCTGCTTCTCATTAGGTTCAGGACTTTCTTTATTTCACTGGGGATTCATTCTTTCCATAAATAACTGGGATTTCATTTGTTGGATAACCCTATCAGGGAATGCATCAGGCAAAGGGGGTGAGGGGCTTTCATTGTGGTAGTTCCTGTATTTGGATGACAGGAGGAAGTGAGAGGGTGTCAGGTATTGTGGGGGAGGTCCCTGACAGAAGGTGGGAGGTGGTAGACATGACAAGAAAAATTCCTGGATTATGGCAGTCTTGTGGGTGCCAACCTGGTGCAGCAAAAGCCACAGTTAGGTGCCTGATGGGCTTCAGGCATGGAGGCCAGGTCGCAGGTAGATGCCTGGTGGGAGCTGGCCATAGCACAGTCTATGTGCAGGAATGGCAAAGGCCAGGTTATCCCTGGCACCAGGTTACAGATCTCTGGGGTTCCACAGTAGGATTTGATGGGGCTGTGGGGTGGGGGAGGGAGGTTAATTGAGCTCCAGGTTGAGGAAGAGGTCTGGGTTGCTGTGAGGCCTAACCATCAGACCTGGATCCCCCACTCAGCCTCCCTATCCCCAAACTCATCCATCAGCACAAAACTCCCAATGTGACCTGCTTAAATGTGTACCATCTTCTTAGAAGTCCTCTATCTATGCATCTTATTTGCAGATTTGATAAATTTCTTACTGAAGATGTTGGCAGATATTTTCAACTTCTTCACTAGTTTTATTAGTTGCTGTATGAATTTAAATAATAGTAGTATTTACTGGATTTTCCTATAATTGTTATGATACTATCCTAGCACAGACAGAATTATATTCAAGAAAGATCTTAGAATGCTTTTTGATAATTCAATGCCATTCTTTTTGTCTGCCATTTTCATCATAGTATAACATTAGATTTTATAATTCATAATGCTCAATACCACTTCATTTCAGCTCATTAATTCCTGAATACTGATATGTATCCATTCTATTTTCTTTTTAATGACTTTCAAATTTCTTACATTCATATTTTATACCTTATAAACTTCATTGTTAATAGATATCAACAACTGTTTCTTCTTATTTTGATTTGTGCCATCCAGTAAATGATAGCTAAAATATTCAAGTGTAGCTTGGACTGTTTCCTTTAGTTAATTACCATTGTTTCTTATTCAGATGCTACCTAATTAAATAGTCTGTGTCTGTCTGTTTGCTGTATTGTGGTGGTTTGTGTGTTGCTCTGATCATGAAAACTATGTCACTGATATTTTTCATGTTAGCAAGATCACCATAAGTAAACAGATTTCAGCAAGACTTCCAAAAGAACAGATGCAGAGGGAATTGTTTATCTACCTCATAGGAATTAACCACTAAAAATATTATATAGTTAGCATAAATACATTGTCAGATACTGAAAATTTAGTGAAGAGAAGCCGAGAAAGTGCCAAGTGAGCTCTTTGGGTTGGCAAGAAACATGACAGAGGAAGAACTTCCTTCTCAACGTACAGTCTATCATAATGATATGTATTCAGTAAAATCTCTGAGACCTTCATTTGGTACCAGGCCGTGACCTTGTTTTTCATTAATGCCTTCAGTACAGCTTGGATTCTTCCTTCATTATCCATGTATCATGTTTTGATGTTATTTCACACTCATCTGGTATGGATCATTAGTGTAAAATGAAGAAATTCTTTTCCTAAGATGTTTGTAAAATTCAAGTGGAATTTATTTTAAGTTACAATTTGACTTTTGTGTACTTGATTTTTGTATGTTCCAATTTTATAGTTGCCATTTATGTTGTTGAGAAAAGGTATTTTCAATGAAAATTTCATTGTCCTTTTAATGTTCTGTCTTAAGACATCCAATTTTATTTCTATTACTGAGACCACAGTTCCTAACTGTTCCTCTTTCTTCTTGTTTTCAATATTTTCTTTCCAATTACCAGTAATTAACATTGTATCTTGATTGCATAGTTGATCAATTTTACCAAGAACTAGTTGATACGATTTTTATATTTAGGTATCACTGGCTTGGTGGAAACTGAGTAAATTTGAATTACCATAGTGTTAACCTGTCTTTCTTAGAACTTTATAGATATTATCCTATCATGGACAGCATTGTATTTCAAGATGGGTATTGAAATGTTCTCTTGATGATGAATATGACAGTATTCCTCTGGAACTTGTCATTTTAACCATGTTAAAACATATGATTATCTGATTTAAAGTGACCCACACTCATCAATTTCACCTGACTACCTTGTGACCATCTCATTTCATTTTAGATGACTTTCTGTTTTCTAAGGTCTATACTTTGTGTAGTTCATATTCTGATTATTAATAGATGTTGGCAGCTTTCTCTCCTCATTTTGAGTCAGGATCCTCAGTAAATTCATGTGCTGAATGCTTTGCTGAATCCACGTCATTAAAATCAATTCTTCTCTGAGGAGACAGCTCTTCATCCAGTCCTCTCTGCAGTACCTCCCAACCTGGGATGTCCTTCTGCTGGCACTATATTAGGAGTGGTTTACTGCTATTCATAAGGTTTTTTTTTAGTGCCTAGTCGCTCAGTAATGTACAACCCTTCCTCAATCCCACTCATCTGTCAATTTCTCAGGCTATGGTTGTTTGAATGAGCTCTAGCGATGTCTTGGGTTACAGCTGGTGGTAACTACAAAGTTGGTAGTTAAAATCTAGCAGTCACTCAACAGGAGAAAGGTGAAGGTTTCTGCTTGCATAAAGACTTGCAGCATGAGAAACACACAGAGGCAATTATACTCAGTCCTAGAGGGATGCTATGGGTAAGAATTGAATGAAAATGAATTTTCTTTAGTTTTTTGGTGGTAGTTCATATTTTTCCATAATTCTGGAAGGTATGTCATGAATGTTCCAAATACAAGTAGGGTCAATAGTGGTTAACAGGTTTCATTGGAGCTTTCAGATCAAGGACAGGCATGAAGCTAGACCTCAAAATCCCCTTTTTAATGATTAGTCATTGCAAACTTTATGAATAGAATATTTCTTAGCATTAAATATATATTGATGGTGGTTAATATTTAAGAAAAGATAATTAGACTGGGTGCATTATTAGAAAAAATGTCACTGAAATGTTCATATAGAAATTGAAAAAAAGGTTTTGTTGTTTATACATCGCTATAATAAAATATTATGCAAATTGAATCTGGCTCTAATAAAATAAATATCAGATTTCTGAAACATTTGGGGATTAAAGTATGTGATACTATCATAGCTTCATATTATAGTTATTAAGAACTAACATGTGCTATTTCTGCTATTTATGTTCCCCCAATTCGACCTTAACTGGTAACAAAGAAGAATTTCAAAATTCTTACTGAAGATATTAAATGGCATCCAGAGCAGTCACAATTTTAGGAAAGCTCTCCATTTGTGGATAGATTAAAAAAAAAAGTCTTTCCGTCAGTAAGATATAGTAACACAAGATAAGAATGAGGCATCATTTAATATTTTATCAATCAAGATTACCTGCTGATTTATCCTGCCTACTAATTCTACTGTATATCCATTTAAACAACATCTTGCCTATTGTATTTGAAAGACCCAGAAGTGTTTTTGCACATAAAAGTGATTGAATGAATATTTATTAAATTTCAGGCAAAATCCTTTCTGGCTAAAATCATTTTCTCTGTTATAATCTTTAAGAGTTTATCTAAATCAGTAGAGAATTCTAAATTCAAAAGTGTATGTCCTTGGAACTTTTCAGACATTTTCCCATTTTATTCTAGCATCCAATCTTATTGATAAGAAAACCAATGCTTCTGAATCCTATTCTTCATGTGGAACTATTTTTCTCTCTGGAGCTTTTAGGATATTCCCATTATTTTTGGTACTCTAATATTTATTGAAGACATTCTAAATATTTAACCCATTCTTTTGAACTGGCATTTTATTGACATGTATTTTAATATAAACTTTGAATTCTACGTTTTCCTGCAAAGATGTCTCCTGCTATAACTTTCATTATTGGCTCACCTTTATTTCTGTGTACTCTCTTATAAAACTCCTGAAAGAAAGATATCTTTGATTAAACATCTATGTCTCATACTTAGTAATGTATCCAGGAGGTATGTATCTCAATATATTGATGATTTGATATCATGATTTGATATCATTGATGAAAAAAAGGTGTGTATGGTATTGCAACCATTCTTCTTGTTCTACCCTCTTAATTTAACTCATGGCAAAATAATGGAAATTTAGGTAAACCATAAGCCATTCTAAAATTTATTTTGGCTTTTTGTGCAGACTGGGGCTGGTGATCAACTCTTATGGTTTTTATGAAAATTAAGTGATACAACACATTTGGAATATTAATATGTCACCTGAAGCTGCTTGTAAGATGTATTTACTAAATGACTGTCCTTCATCTTTCAATAAGCTTCTGTTCAATTTTCACTGGGAAAATGGTGAGGAATCAGACCTTCTAGTGTCCCAAGTTTAACTTTGGAATTAACTTATATAAGAGGCATAGTTTTGTAAAAGTTTAAAGTCCTGAATATCTGTTAATATTCCCTGTTGTTGACATGTTAGCTAATCAACTGCTAATTCAAAGGTTATTATTTTGACCTTACCAAGTCATTCTCTGGGGGAAAGGCCTCCCCACTTGTTCCCATTAAGCTAGTAGACTGATACCCTATGACAAGTTCTGCTCTCATTTTCAGGTGGATTTGATTGACAATCAATTGAACACCCTACACCAACAGCAGCTATATTTATTTGGTTTTGGTTTTTCTACTTAATCTACTTATTTTCTACTTATTAAGCAACATCAAAGTTTTTCACAAACGGAAATAAAATATAGGGACTTTTCTCTATGTACTTTTTGATACCCTCATACATTGGGTCTGGCCAGTTTTAACTACCCTTGCTGTTCTCGTGCGTTACAAAGGTCTGTCATCTTTCACGTGGTTGACTGTTTCCATCTGCACCTCTCATCAGCTCAGCTCATTACTCCCTGGAGAGCAGTGGCTGCGGTTGGGGAAGAGAGAGAGTGAAAGTGACATTTTACTACTCATGTCATCCTTCTCAAAACTATGAAAGACTCCACAGTTCTACCAAAGAAAGGAGATTTACCAAGCTATTGTTTATCTTAATTGTATGGTTTTCAACCATAGAGTGTTTTAGATAATCACTGACCCTTTACTTAGTCTTTTAGTTTCTCATTTCATTAGCCACATTTTTCTACCTTGCTTATTACTCTTCCATTATATTCCATTTCAGAAAACATCAGATAAACCTGTGTCTTGGAGACTGTTCAAAGTGACTCCCACAACTTGCAAGAATAGGAGTATTAGTGGCACATGGGGTTCAGCGTTGAACTGGTTGTTCAAATCCACCAACCAGTCAATGGAAGAAAGACGAGTTTGTCTCTCCCATAAAAATGCATGGTTTCAGAAAGCTTATGGGGGCAATTTAATGCTGTCTACTAACATCTTTGAGTTGAAATAACCTCACTGACAGGAGGTCTCTCCCTCTATCTCTCTTTCTAAACAAAGAATTTGGTTTATTGCTGGTGGTGTAGTGATTATGTGTTTGGCTGTGATTCTCAAAATCAGTAGTTCAAAATCCCCAGCCACTCCACAAGGGAGAAGTGAGGTTTTCCATGCTGCAAGAACTTACTGTCTCAGAAAACTACAAGGGAGCAGTTCCACCCTGGCCTATAGGGTCACTGCTGAGTCAGAATCAACCCAGTGCCAGTGAGTTGCCTTTTGTGTTTGTTGTTGAAACTTTCATGTCCTTCAAATGTCTGCTCAAATTTTGCCACTTCAAAGATAAAAATGATCTCCCACAGTTTGACATTGCATGCCTTTTAACTTCTAAACTGCTCTTTTGGTTCTATAACATTTTCCACTTTGACGTCTATGTTTGAATGGATTATTTGTGAGGTTTGCTTGAAAGGGAACACTGGTAGCTTCATGACACAGGGCGTGACTCCTAACTTAAAGTTTTACAGAAATCCAAAAATTAGAGTCTCAGAAACCTTCTGAGCCACATCTGCTCTGTCTCTAGGATCACTGTGTAGCTGAATGAACTCACTGGCAGAACATTTAGTTTCAAGGTATATTTTCTTTTCTGCCCTATACCATTGGCATTTAATTTTCATTAGGAGTTTGCATTTATAGAACAGGCCATCAAATATATGTATTGAATTAAATGCGCTGATGTATATTCACTTTGCAAATCATCGCCGAAAGGTTTAATGTCTAGCACAGTTTTATGCCTAAATGGATCAATGATCATATCATTATCACTTATTTTTGATGCATTAATTCTAGATCCTTACAGAGATAGTCTCTTCTCACTGTATGTGGAGCTGCTGTCCTCAAGTGCATTGGCTGCTCTTGGGAGAAATAGAAACACAGACCTAAGCTTTTTGAATTCTGATAAAAAATGCATTGCTTCATGGCTGAGTGCACTTAATTCTCTAATGTATTAGAAGCTAATGCTTACATCCCACATGAAGGTAAAAACTGTATGCCAGGTAGTTATGTATCCCTGGAAAAGAACTCCCCAAATTGCAAATTAGTTTACTTTAGGAGGCTATGTTATCAAACTGTACTGGCAGAAATATATTAAATGCAAAAAGGAAAGAAGTATACTGAATCCAAAATATTGCAGCTTTTATAAGGAACTAAGAATCAAACTTTACTTCAGGTATACTTTGGGAACTGCATTAGTGATTTTTATTTTTGTCTAGGGAAGTCTTTGGGCTCAATATGGATATGGATCTGGCATACCTAGATACAAAGTTTACTCGGTGGTGCTTCTACTATAAAATCTTCTAAAATAAATAGCTCTGCAGGCACCATTAGGAGATTTTTTTTTTATATAATCATGATTTTCTTTAGTAGGGATTTTATGTTGGAAATGTCAGAAAATAATTAGATACTAAACAGCCCTTGGTGAAAAGAATGATATTCAGATGAGGACTTTGACATTCTTGGATTTATTTTATGTTATTCTTTTATTTTTAATCAGTTTTATTGGCACAGCATCCATGTATCATACAATTTAGTAGTCCAATCATATTAAGAAGGTTTGTACTATCATTATCACAATTAATTTTAGAACATGTTTAGATTTTAAGTATAATAATCAGAGATGGAACATGAGACCAGCATGGGTATTTTGATAACATTTCCCCCCAGATCTCATGGTAGAAGTTTCTTTATGAATTATCCCTTCTGCTTGTCTTCTCTTCTTTATTGTGGCTCAATTATGCAGTTGTGTGTGACTATGATAAAGTGAGAATGTGAATGTGTGCCAGAATTAGAGTAGTGATCATGCTAAAAGATGAGAGGAGATAGGTTAAGAAGTATTGACAGTGAGATTTAGGGCTGATACAATTATTTTACTTCTTGTTGTTGCTCGGTGTCATCAAATAGGTTCAGATTTATACAACACTATATCCAACAGAAGGATACACTCCCTAGTCCAATGCTATTCTCACAATGGTTACATTTGAAGGTATTGTTACAATCACTGTGTAAACCCTTGATCATATAAATCTTCTTTACTAATCCTTCATTTTACTAAGCATGATGTCTTTTTCTCTCTTCTGATAACATGGCTGAATAAATGGGTACCTCCATTTACTTGATCCCTTCTAAGGAGCATTGTGGTTGTATGTCTTCCAAATCAGATTTGTTTGTTCACTTGGAAGCTCATGGTACTTGCAATATTCTCTGCCAAACCCCATAGCCCATATACATCACTTCTTCTGTTTTATTTCTTCATTGTGCAACTTTCATAATCTTATGAAGCAACTGAAATATCATGGTCTGTGTCAAATGTTCCTTAGTCTTCTAAGTAAGATCCATCCTTGCTTTTCATCATTTAGAAGCGGTTTTGTTCAACAGATTTGCCCAATTTAACACATCATTTAATTTTTTGATTACTGCTTTCCTAATCACTGACTGGATTCAAGCAAAATGAAATCCTTTACACTTGTTATCTTTTCTCCATTTATCATGATGTTGCATATTTGTCCACTTGTAAGAATTTTGATTTTCTTTACACTGAGCTACAATTCATACTGAAGGCTATAATCCTTGATATTCATCAGCAAATACTTCAAATTCCTCTCTTTCAGCAAGCAAGATTGCATCATCTGTATATTACAGGTTGTTCAAATTTGGATGTCACATTCTTCTTCATAGATCTCAGCTTCTGAGATTTCTTGCTCCATATATAGACTTAATGCATATGAGGAATGGATAAACCATGATCCACACTTTTGTTCATTTTAAATGGCACATTTCCTTTTTGTGCTCAAATAACTGCCTCTTGGTTCATCTAATAGTTTTGCTTAATCTACTTTCATTTATTTCTTTACCACTCTTTTAAATTTTTTGTCACTTCTTTCCATCTTTTCAGGACCACTCTTATTTTCCTTCATAATAGTAATGAAAATGTATCACTGCTAATTGGATGGCATGCTATTTTTTTCCTCTTCTCAAAAGCATCAATTCAACTGAATGCTTTTCAGATCTATCTGGAGAAACTTCTGCATTCAAATTTTCTTTTTAAATCTTTTTGATGCATGATTGTTCAAAGGAAAAATCCAGGCCACTTTATCTTAAGCCTGGTTAAACCTACTCTTTTTCCTAGATTATGGTCTACAGTACAGCAATGTTTATGTGCTAGAGGTGTCCTCAAAGTAATTTTGTTTATTTGTTTACTGAAAAGAGGGTGGTGATCCAAATAAGTTTGGAAACTTATGATATAGGCTGATTTGATTTAAACAAAAAGGCAAACTGGCTTCCTGCTTATGGTGACTTTTATGTGAAAATAAACCAATAGGCAATTTTGAAAAATAATCATCAGCATTGGGGAAAAGAGTTTTCCCCATAGAAACCATTATCTCTTTAGTTGGTCTATTCAAATAATACCAGTAGAAGGAAGAAGCTGATCTGTATCAGCTCTGGTAAAAGACTTTGTGAAGCAGAAATGCAAGTCAGAGGCATTATAATATAATCAATAATACATATAGATGCCAATCTAAGAATGCTTGTGTGCTTTAGGGGCAAAGGAAAGCTTTCCTATTAGGTGTGGCTTACCTTTACAAAGATGCCTCAAATATAAGTAAAGATGCATTAGCAGTATTTTCTGAAAGGAGACTTTGTTTCACTTGGTTTACTTTCCCAAAAATGATGTTAGAAAAATTGAAGGTGTGGGGGAGGGGCTGAAAATAGAAAAGACAGGGGCAAAGAACAAATACAAACATGCTTTTAGTCAGAAAAGATTATGATTAGACATTTTGATTAAAGGTATAATAAACAGATGGATATATATATATATATATATATATATATATGAATTCTCAAATATGTGACCAGCAGTTCAAGTGACTGTAGGGCACAAATTTATGAAGTAATATAGCAAACCGTTGCTAAATGTCATCTTCTGTGAATAGAAGGAGCCATATTTTCTTTGCCAGAGCAATCTAAACAGGTTAGAAATAGAGGAAATAAAACAAGATTCTCTATTAAATGTCTTCACTGTCAAGATGGGAAAATGCAAACACGTTATCCCAGTCTCCCTAAGGAAACAAAATTTGGTAAGAATTAAATTTTGCCATTATATAGAAATATAAGTTATAAATCCACTATTTTGAAAATACCCCAAATCACCACCAAGGAACCAATTCTCATAATGAATCATAGTTAATTATTTCCTAGTTTTTCTCAGTAAGAGTGTTAATACATGTGGACTAAAAAAAACTCAAGTTTGAAATACAATTTGGCACATAAGTATTTTGAAATATAACCAAAAATTGTCAATCCATAATTCAAACTGCAAAGCACCATGCATTCATTATTCTGTAGATTTACAAAACTTTGGAAGACTTGAAAACAATATTTCAACTACGATAGTATTTCATTTACATAGATATAAAACAAATTATAATGGACAATCACTCCCCCTGAGCATTCCATAAATTTCTTTTCCTTTTCCAACCCCAAGCATATTTGGAGCTGGAATTAAGTTTTATAATAAATTAGAAATAAAAATGTCAACAATATTTTTAAAAGCACTATTACACTAGTTCTTTTGTATACTTGTTTTTTCCATTCTCCCCTACCCATGAAGGAGAGAATAAATTGTTTGAATGAATCAATACCTTTGAAGAAATGATTTGATTTTGTTTAAGTAAATCTTGGAGAATTTAAGAGATAAATATGCAATGTTAATTGATCCTCCTCTAAATCTCTTTCAGTTAGTTGATACATATTTCTTCAGCGGTAATTTTTTTGGGGGGTCATCACTGCACTAGTGGGTGTAGGAGCCCCAGCCTTGCTCCTGGAGAGCTGCTGCTGGATTTGAACTGCCAACCCTGTGGGCCACAGTCACACACACAACCACTACACCCCCGGGGCTCAGACCTAAAAGAGTCACTGTTTTTTGTTTGTTTGTTTGTTTTTGGCATCACTGTCCCTCTTGTGGGAGCAGGAGACCCAGCATTGCTCCTGGAGAGCTGCTGCTGGATTTGAACTGCCAACCTAGTACATCGCAGTCCTGCACACAACCACTACGCAACTGAGGTTCAGCCTCAGCAGTAATTTACAATAATAGAATCGAAGTAGTAGTTGAGAGAAGTCATATGAATAAAATCAAAAGTGAGATATTTATTTAAACTACTATTGCTGTTATTTTTTGCTTTCAAGTGAATTCTGATGGAAAGCAATCTGTGAAAGAGTAGAACTGAGTCAGAGGGCTTCCTGGGTTGTGAGAGCTTTGTAAATAGCTATGTAGGTCTTTTCTCTAGCAGTCAATGAGTTCAAACTCAAGCCTTTAGGTTAGCAGCTAAGTAATTAAGAATGGTAACTTTACTGGAAAAATGAAATAGCTTCTGTATTCACTTAAGCTTGTTATAAGTGGATATGCCTATTTATTCTTACCCTACTGTAGCTTCTGAGCATCTTTCATATCCCATATCCTGACATGTACTTGTTTACATTATTATTAAATCAGAGTGCTAGGTATCAGTGTGCTTAAATGCAGTTGATAAAGGATATAAGACCTTACTTAATTCCTAGTGTAATATTTAAAGGATACTAATTTTGAATATGTAAATAACTACACAAACAAGAAAGAAAGCCTTCATTTGATAAGATAATATACTATATTCCTGGAAACAGAGGTCATATGAAAGGATATGTATGACATAGGTTCCATGAAAGGATATATGATTTGTATTTTACTTTCCCTTAGAACCTGAGAAATTGGAGGGACTGAATACATGATAATTTAATAGTCAAAGAAATTATATTAGTTATGGCCAAGAAAACTTGCAAAAGGGAGTAAATCAAATATGCATGTGTTTTTGCTTTAAGTACATCAAAATATACCAAAATGAAAGTCTAGATAGAGAATGAGCTAAACGAGGGGGAAAGAATGTGTACTCATGGTTCACTTATCAAACTGTGTAGGTTATGAAGATCAGATTTTTATACAACAAATTAGATTATGTAAAAATTGAGGATGTTCACATATGGTCACAAAATTGTAGGCAAATGATATGCTTTCAGAACTGCCAAATTACATAATTACCTAACTGCCAACCCACACCGTTATCAGATACTGAATATCATAATCACACTGTTGCTAAATTATACAGTAACATAATTGTCAAACCACTGAGAATCACGATCCTGCCAAGAAGATATATAACTTTGTGTTGGTTAATCACAGCCAGCATTATTCTCACCTCCCATGTTATCATATGTTACTAATGTACATGAGCGTCAGTACCTACTTTACCCTTACACATTCAAAATGTCATATCAGGAGTATGGTAGTTAGATGACTTTATGTCAGCTCAAATTTTTATGAAAATGTAGGAGTGGAATCCAACCTGTCAATTAGGTTATGCATTGGTGATGCCTCACTGGAGGTGTGGCCTTCTTGTAAGCTGGGAACCTGAAAGCTCTCTTTCTTTCTGCCCCCTTACCCTCCTGCTTGTCAGCACTCTGCTGATGATGATCTTGAGCGCTGTCACTGCCTTGCCATGTTTCTGCTGACTTTAAGTCCAGGCAGCTTTGCACCCACCAGCCCGAGCTCTTTCTCCTTCCCAGTTCACCATTCTGTGATGCTGGTGTGAGTCTGAAGAGGGACTTCTAGACTACCATCAGATTTATCCACTGGACTTGGATTGGGCTGGGCTACCTTCTTTATATGTAATTATGTCTTATAGAGAACTCTTATATGCAATTATAAAGAACTCTTTTTGTTTCCTGCATCACTGCCCTGGTGGGAGTAGGAAGCCCAGCCTTGTTCCTCTAGAGCTGCTGCTCAATTTGAACTGCCAACCCTATGGGCTGCAGTCCCGCACACAACCACTGTGGCACCGGGGCATAACTAATATAAAACTCTTTTGTAGTCACAGATGAGTGTCATTGGATTTCTCTAGACAACCTGACATAGACCACCAGAGGTAGTCGCCAAAGGAAGAAGCATTGAAATTGTAAGTTTGCACATGTACAATGTGGGCAATGCATTCCACCTTTATTGCCTCAGACTAGTTCTGACGAGAGAGCTACATTTAGTTTACTCTCACATGACAAAGTCTAAAAAATATTGACCTCTGGGGACAATCTAGAACTGAGGGGATTCTGTGAACTTTGATTTATACCAAGTTGAAACACTAATTTTGGATTCAAGAGGGACTCAGATTGCTATCTTTTAAAATAATCCTTGATGTTCAGAAACAAGAAATCTAAAGGGACCAAATTAGGGATCTAGGGTAGATGACATGTTTCCCCAACAAAACTAATGTCAGACATGTTTGCTACCTGAAAAGAGTGAGAGACTGGTGGGGGAAAATCTCAATGAACCAATTCATTTTTCAAATTTCTTAAAATTTCATTTATGTCCCCATTATTATCCTGTGCTCTTTGAAAAAATATAGAAAGATTAGCTTTTTGAGGATTCACACACCTGATATGACCTATCTACCTTGAATTTAACTGGCCCACCAAATCACCTCAGAATCTACTTTTTTATTGATTATTGCTTCTGGATCATATTGTTTAATTATGGCTTCTGGATCATATTGATAAATGCAAGACTTGTCCTTGGTTATATTTTTTCCATAAGATCGTCTTCATGAGCTTCAAAGACTGCTTAAAAATGTATGGAAAGATGGTTTTCTGAGTTAGCTGGTCTTGTACAGTTCTTTCAGTACCCATTTATCTGAAAGAGTTCTGAAACCAAGGTGTTCTGTGTTCTGTGAAGGATGAAAATGGGGTCTTGTAAGTTTCTGGCTTGTATAGCTAGATTCATGCTTTGCAACCCTCACTGAAAGAATTCACAAAGCAGAAACACTTTTGTAAATCCAAGTGATTTTTATAAGAGAAAGAAAAATTTCAATAGGTTCACACTACTTCTACAAAGTGTACAAGACCACATGGTACTGTGCCAGAGCTCATGACTGAAGGTGGCTGTTTCAAGGATCCATGGAAAAGCACATGAATGGAATGCTGGAACAGGAGTATGGAACCTGTGTGTGGATCCAAGAAAACAGAATCCCAAAAGAATGAGCAGTCTGCCAGGGGCCACACAAATGTATGTGTTCCCAAAGCAGAAGGAATCATACCCTTTGCGTGCAAAAGCAAACTCAAAAGTTATCTGTGGCCTGCATTTATACTCTCCCAGCCCCACTGGCTGGGGAGGTGTGGTTGAAAGTCTTGGGTGATCTAATGGGTTGAGTTTAGGCACACTGATGTGATGTCATATTGCTGGTGACTGAGGTGGGTGTGTTAAGGTTGGCTTGCACCTGGACCTAGGTTGCTTGGGTCTCTGAGCATGCTCAGTTCTGGATTTTTGTATAGGCATCAAATTAATGTGCCTGATCCTTCTAATACCTTTTTTTTTGGGGGGGGGCACCACTGCCCATAACTCTGGTGGTCGTGGGAGCTACCCAGCCTTGTTCCCATAGGACTGCTGCTAGATTTGATCCACCAAGCCAATGGGCCACAGTCCCGCCCTCAACTACTATGCCACTGGGGCTCAGCACCTTCCAACCTCTTTATTGTGGTCCTGCCAGCAATTTCTGCTGGAGCAAGCATTTGAAAAGACAATCCCCTTTATTCCTAATCTAGTGACTTGTCAGATCCATGTGAGATTCCAACTTTAATTGCTATCATGTTAATGATAATCCTAGGGTGGTCCTCTACTTAGTTCTGAACTTAAGTCAGATTTTTAATCCATTGCACTTTCCTTTCTTGGCTCATATTTGGGGTTTTACTGAATCTTTACAACCACGTAATTCATTTAAATTTTTTGTTGCTTTATGGAGACCAACATTCCTATAATTTGCTGTAAAATTTGAATTATTTGTGATGATGCTCACTTGAATTTCAGTAAAAATTTGATATCTTTGATCTCAAACTCATTTTAACACAACACAAAAAGTATCCTTGTTCCTTTTAAAGTACCCAAAGATTAAGATCAATATATTATTCAGAGAATTTTTCTGAGGCTATCCACTGAAGACAGTGCTTAATATGCTTAACAGCATTTTGTTTGAAATAAACCTGTACATGTTAAATGGAAATCTAACAGAAATACTTTTTATGTTACCTTCATAAAATTTATTTTCTTTTCTTTCGGGGGGAGGGGCATCACTGCCTCTGGTGGTCGTGGGTACTACTCTGTGCTGCTCCTGAGAGCCACCACTGGATTTGAACCGCCAAGCCCGTGGGCCGCAGTCCCGCACTCAACCACTTATGCCCCGGGGCTCAGCTCCATAAATTTATTTTCAAAAGTCTCATATCTGTGTGAAAATTGGACATTGAATAAAAACAAGAGGAATTGATATGATTAATCGAATTATTTTTCTGGTGAATAGTATTGTTCCAAAACAAAAATATCTGTCTGTTTTTAATACTCATAGCATCCTCATGGGTAATCAATTTTGTTGGAAATTTTATAGGAAAAAAGACTGGAGTTGTGTAGTCCAAAGATTCACACTAGTATGGATATTTTTTGTACAATGACGAACATTAAATCTACATGCATGGGGTTTACAGAACCCCCATCATTTACAAGGAAGCAGCACATTCATGATAAAACTATGATTTAAAAAATACTCTGACCTCCCAAAGGAATGATGAAGATTTACCATCATTGCCGGCCAGCAAGCTTAGCTACCTTCTTTCAAGCAGTGGAAGAACAGTTTCCACTTAGTAAGCACTCCCAGAGGTTGGCTGCCTTTTTTATCTCTTAGACTAGCCCTTTGGCTACTTCCATCTGCCCCACATTGGGCTGTGTTTTTCATTTTCAAAGCCGGGATGCTCATACTGTTTTGAAGCATGAGGTCCACTATGCTCATGTCATTGTCTCCTAGAGTGGGGGTTGATTAGAATTTCAATAGAATTCAATTAAAACAAGTGTGCATTTATGGAGAGTCTGCAATAGGTTTGGCAGATAGGCAGTTACTGAGAGAGAAGCTCAAATGTATCAGCTTCAGACCTCTGGTAAGAGAGATAGGAAACTGTAAAGCACTTAAAAAATTGATTGATGTCGCACAATATCCCAAAGGAGAAAGATGTACATTGGGCTTGAATTTTAGCCAAAATAATAAATTAATTCATAATATGATCATTAATGCAATTCTATAGCAAAACTAGGTTGAAGATCCAAGCAGCAGAGAGGCTAAAGACCTGAAAAAATCTTGATTGCTGGCTGAGGAGAGATGTTGTTGAGGATCATTACTATATTCTTGTTTACTGATTCTGACTTGAAATAATCTGTTTATTAATTTCCCTAGTTAAAACTTTATTATTGTGAGTATTCACCACTCACCTATCATTTTGGCATAATATGTTGCTGTGAACTAGTATTTCTAATGTTAGCAGGGACAAAAAAAGTGAATAGGTTTCAGCAGAGTTTCCACACTAAGACTAGATAATGCAGAAGTACTGGGGGCCACTGAAAATTGTAAGTATCGTTACAAAGCCCTGTCAAATACCGAAAGTCTAAATAAGGGCAGTGGGACATGGTCAGACAACCTACTGGCAGAGGGACACCTCGGGTCTGAGGCCACTCAAAATGTAATTGAACTGAAACTTATTTCTTGGAGGGGAGTCAACCATGGTGGCATCGAGGCTGGAAAGTTTGTGGGAATAGAGCCAAAAGGATATTCATTTGATGGTGAGACATGACTCAAGATAAAGGGAAAAGAGTTGCAAAAATATCCGAATGATGGGCTGAGTCCTGGTGGCGTAAGTGGTTGAGTGTGGAACTGCAGCCTGCAGGCTTGGCGGTTCAAATCCAGCGGTGGCTGGGTAGTGCCCACGACCAACAGAGGCAGTGATGCCCACAAAAAAATATATATATCCGAATAATTAGAACTGAGAATGCACAAAGGATAAAGTTAGGAATACTGGAAGTGGTCCAAATGAAATGGAATAGCTGCATCCCAATGTCTGTGGCATTAGTGACCTAAAATGGATTGGTGTTGGCCGTTTTGAATCAGAATCATATAACTTACTGTGCTCAGAATAACACAAGCAAGAGGAACAGCTTAGCATTCTAACTCAGAAAGGATCTTGCTGAATCCATCATGAAGTACAGTACTATCTGTGATGGAATTATATCTATCCACCTTTAAGGAAATCCATTGAATATAACTATCATTCACATGTATGCATCAACCACAAAATCTAGTAAACAAGACACTGAAGAATTCAATCAGAAATTGATCAAGCATTCAATCAAGATACCTTAATAGTGGTGATTGGAAAGCAAAAATTGTTAAAACCCCTACCTAAAATTGAGAGATGAAAGTAGTTACAAAACACTGTTTGGGAGAAGGAGTATAGAAGATAAAAGACATAAATATGACCCAAATAGTTAAGATGTTGTCAGTAGATTCTCCCCTATAATGTGGGATGGACCTGATTTGATTTTCAAAATTTTCTGTATTTTTGGTTTGTATTGTTCTGTTAGGTTTGCTTGCTCATATTAGAGTATATCTTAGAGATATTATGTCAATGGAGATCAACTTCTTTGAAATTGTGTTACATGTTTCTCTATTTTCACATATGAAATACAATATTAATGACCTATAATGACAGCAAGTAGCATAAGGGCCTTGGAGGCCTGGGGGTGTTGGCTAACAAGGAAGTCTATGTCAAAGAGTGAATGTATAAAATAATGTCTGAAAGCTGATTGTAGTAGCAACTGTACAATTCAACTCAGTGGGCTTGAAATATGGAAGGATATGATATATGTATTAAATTTCACCTAATCAAAAATTTTAAAAATAAAAATTAAAAAGTCAGAAACAAAGAAGGAATAGTAGGAAAATATAGACTTGGTTATAGAATTGAAGCCAGAGATTTCATGATCAATTTTTGCAAAACCAGTGACATGTTCATAGAAAACACCCTTTTAACAATGTAAAAGGACATTGTAAACATGGGGTTCCCTGATGGAAAACACAGAAATCAAATTGACTACATCTCTAGGAAGACACAATGGAGAAGTTCGATACCGACAACTATAAGCAGAGCAAGGCTGGTTGTAGAATACACCATCAATTATTCAGATATAAGCTAGAGATAAAGATGAAAAACTTTTTAAAATTCCACAGGAGTTAAAATGCTACCTTAAGTTGATCTCATCTGAATTTTGTGAACATCTGAAGAGCAGATTCTAATGCATTGAACACTAATGACAGAGGATCTGATGAACTACAGTAAGAAATCAAGACTGTTATTCATGAAGGTCATTAAAAAGTCAGGAAAGAAAAAAAAAGTGGATGACAGAAGAGACTCTGGAAATTGCTCTTAGTTGTACAGTGGCTAAAGCAAATGGAAGAAAGACTGAAGTCAATGAGTTCAATAGGAAATTTCAGAAGGCAGATCAAGAAGACAAAGCCAAATATTATAATTAAATATGCAGGGACTTCAAATCAGAAAGGGAAGAACTCTCTCAGCATATTTGAAATGGAAAGAATCCAAGAATAAAATAAAGTCTTGTATTGCAAGGCTTTTGAAAGAATCTGTAGGAAAAATATCGACTCAAACAGGAAGCATCAAGAAGATACACAGAGTCACTGCACCACAAATAACAGGTTGGCAATCCACCATTTCAGGAGATCGCATATTAGCAAGAACCATCCGTACTGAAGGAAAAAAATGCAAACAACCCAGAATACATTTGCCAAAAATAAGACACCAGGAATTGATGCAATATCCTCTGAAATATTTTTGCAAGCTGAAGAAACATTGGAAGCAGTCATTCCTCTATGCCAGGGAATTTGGAAGAGAACTACTTGACTAACTGACTGAAAGAAATCAATATTTATACCCAGTCCAAAGAAAGTCACCCAACAGATTGCTCAAGATGTAGAACATTTTGATATGACAAATAAATAAAATTTCTCTGAAGAGTATCCAGCAATGGTTGTAGGAGTGCATTCAAAGGGAATTGCCAGAAGTTCTGACTAGATTCAGAAGAAGATGAAGAACAAGGGTTATCACTGCTCACTAGATAGACTTTAGCCCAAAACAGAGGATATCAGAAAGATGTTTACTTATGTTTCATTACTTATACAAATGCATTCACTTGTGTTGAACATGATAAACTATGGATAACCTTGAGAAGAATTAAAATCCAGAATATTTGTTCGTGCTCATCATGAACTTATACATATATAAAAAGTCAGTTTTGCAAACAGAGTAAGAAAATGTGGCATAATTTAAAATCAGGAATGGCCCTCAACAGGGTTATATCCTCTCACCACAAGTGTTCAAACTATATGCTCAGTAAGTAATCAGAGAAACTATATATATGAAAAAGAACATGGCAGCAGGTTAATTGGAAGGCTTATTAACAACTTATGGTTTGTTGATGACACAATCTCGATTGCTGAAAGTGAGGAGCTCTTGAAGTACATGCCAAGGAAGTTCAAAGATTGCAGCCTATGAATATCCCTTTGATATTTCTTAATCCCATAAGCTGGTGTACTTTTTCCATGTGGGCTTTGTTGCTTCTGAGCTGGATGGCTGCTTGTTTACTATCAAGCCTTTAAGACCTCAGACGTACATGTTTTGATAGCCGGGCACCATCAGTTTCCTTCACCATATTTGCTTATGAACACATTTGTTTTCTGTGATCGTGTCAGGGAGCTGTGCATCATGAAATGCCAATTTAATAGAACAAAAATGCACTGAGGAAGTACCTGATTGAGGTCCAATGCCCATCTGCTGTCCTAATTCTAAACCTATAAGTATATGCATATCGATCTATTTCCGTTTATCATATGAATATATGTACCTATGTATACGCCTGTATTTAATCTCTATAAATGCCCCTTTCTCCCCAGTTCTTTTCTCTATTCCCCTATACCTCCTTCCATCCCAGCATTCCACACAATCTCCATTCAGGTTTCAATATTGTCTCTCTGTTACTTTAGTCTTAATCACTCCCTATTGGACCTTCCACACCCACCCACCCTCCCCATATAAAGTTGTTAATCATTTTTTCCATTTCTTTGAAGAAGGATGAGGGTAATTGTATCAGTATTGCATTAGACTTATAAAGTGCCTTAGGTAGAACTGTCATCTTTACTATATTGAGTCTTCCGATCCATGAGAATGGGATATTTTTCCATTTATTAAAATCATTATTAGTTTCTTGTATTAGTGTTCTGTAATTTTCATCATAATGGTCTTTTGTTCTTCTAGTCAGGTATATTCCTAGATATTTCTTCTTACAAATGGCATTAAACCCTAAGCAACAGATATGGGAGTTATATTTGCACTAATGTAAAGCTTTTAAAAATTAAACCTAATGGTTCCAAGATAAGGAATGCCCATGAAAAGGACTATTGCAAGAGGGTATAAATAGAGATGTGCAAAGCAAAGAAAATTAGGGCAAAGGTAATCATAAGATGAATCACACAGCAACATAAGAAAATAAATATAAAGCATAACTACTGAAAAGGCAAAATAAAATATATTATATTGTTGAAAGAGATTAGGGTTAAGGAATATAGAAGATATCAGTGTTACTTGTCAGCCCAGAAGACCCAGAACAAGTTAGCAAAGCTTGGTACATCAAGTCAACTATCACCACCCATGTGGGTTTCTGAGACTGTAACTGCTGAAGAAAGGTCTTATCTTTCTCCCATGTAGCTATTGATGGTTTCAAAGACTGATTTTTGGGATCAGAGTCTAAAGCATAACCACTAAACTACCCAACTTGCTGACCATATAAATTGTAAAGCACTGTAGACATATTTGCAGAAATCAGGAAAAATCTGGGACTCAGTAGATAGATGAGTCCTAGAGCTATGCATTTGGTACTTGTTTAAGAAGTCATAGTATGAAATTGAATGCATTAAATTGGGGATCAAACAGTACAAGGGGGCAATAATAACTGAATATATGAGATTAAGAAATGCTCTCAAGTAGTATTTTGAAGAGAAAGGGTTGCTAGGAGAGAAATATGTGAAGTCAAAGTAAAGATTAAAAAAGTTTTGCAATCCAGAGATTGCACTTTTGAGAGAAGTACAAAATGCCACCTTCTGAGGGAATTCTAAGCTAAGTATCTGAACTACCAATGTAGGTAAAAAGAAGACACACGTGTTAATTCATGTAGTGTGTTGGCTGGGTGATGTAGAGAAGCCAAAACCATCACCCTCATACATACACAGGAAAGAATGCTATATATCAAGAAGGTATCCAATCTAAGTCCAACTCAAGACCGTGTGTTCGATGCTAGCTGCAGCCCTCGTCAGACTCCTTGCTGGAAACTGATGATGCGCAGGTAAAAAGCAGGGAAACCAGAGCTCTGTGGATGCACAGTCATGTGGACCCAAGCTTGTCACCAAAAGCTCCCAGGGTCAGTGTTGGACATGGAACCACCCCTGGATGTATACACAGAATCTCAGCAAGCAGGGAGGGTGAAGGACAAGAGAGAGAGAGAGAGAGAGAGAGAAGAGAAGAGAAGAGAAGAGAAGAGAAGAGAAGAGAAGAGAAGAGAAGAGAAGAGAAGAGAAGAGAAGAGAAGAGAAGAGGAGAGGAGAGGAGAGAGAGGATCCTTACTGTCTCTCTTAAAAGACTACCTTCCAAAGAGCCCTCATCAGACTCTGACCTGCATGATAGCTTGGACTCCACTCCTACACTTTCACCCAGGTACAAGTTGCTATAAAATGTAACTGCCATACATAGTAAAAAAAAATTAAGTGTTAAAGCCTCATGTAATCCTTGGAAAGCTGGATGATCTTCAGGGGGCTGCTCAGAAAGCAAAGAAATAAACACACTATAAAAACCAATATTGAAAACATCAATTTCCTGCTGAACACATAAGGGTAACTCTCAGACTGCCCAAAGGACAGGAGCACAAGCCCACATGCATGTCCACAGTTATCTCTGGCATGTAATGGCTCCTCTTTATCGTTCGCACTACAAATGTCACTTTATTGCCTCTCCTTGGCAGATGTGCACTCTGTTGAACAGTGGTTAAATGATTGACTTCTAATGGAAAGTCGGAGAAAGATGTAGCAATCTGCTTCCATAAAGATTACTGAACTGGGTACCCTGTGAAGCAGTTCTAGCCTATCTTATATGGTAACTGTGAGTCAGAATCAACTGAGCGGCAATTACTGTTTGCTTTTGCTTGTTGGCTTTAGGTTTATTGGGAGAATTAAACTGGAATACTACTAGCAAGGGAGTCTAATGGTATATCAATAGTTTATCAATACTGAACCTATGGTGTTCAGGAGTTATTATAGAACAGTAGGGATAGAACTTCCTTTAACTAATACACAGTAAAAATTAATGAAAAAAATCTGCGGATTTGGTGACTCCAGCTAGTAACGTTAGAATGTCTATTTTCAGGAGACTAGGTACAATAAAACTCACTGTCGCCCACTTTATCTTGTGCCCTTTTAGACACGTTGTCAGGAGACACCTGTCCCTAGAGAAAGATAGCATGCGTGGCAAAGCAGAAAAGAGGAAGCTCCTCAACTAGATGGATTGACACAATGGCTGGAACGATGGAATTCAAACATAGGAATAATTATGAAGATGGTTAAGGATCATTGTTGTTTCCTTGTGTCGTGCATATGGTGCTGTAAATCAAAACTGACGAGACAGCACCTAAAAGCAGGCGCATTAAGAATCTGTGAGTAGCAGACACTCAGTCACTAGCCAAAATGTTTACAGCCATCCAGAAATAAAGGTCTATGAAGACCTGCGTCTATAAAGGTCTGGGTAGAAAAGCCTAATAATTTACAGCCAAAAATGTAGCCAGGAGAAACTCTATGGATTAGAATTCTAATACAGCACATATGATTTGCCATCAGTTGTAATCGCCCTTATGAGAACTGCTCTTTTATTGGAAATGACAGATATGATCCAAATTGCAATGAAAAAAAAAGAGGAAGTGAATGAAGCTACATGAGTTTTCTTCACTCAAATTCAGTGATATTACTTGTTTGGTGTGGGGTTGTTTTGGTAGTCAAATTTATACAATCCTGCTAAAGGGAAAGAAAAAGGTACTAAAAAACTAAAGAACAGATGGATTTACTTTAGTAAAATGAGAAAACTATTTGTCTTTCAGTGATGGAAAGGAGGTTGGGAAAATGGAGGAAGAAACCAGAAAAGTTCATGTAAGGGAAAAGACTAAAGATAATATATGTTCTCATGTTTACAATTAAGTAGGCAAAAAGCAGTATTCTGAGAATGAGGAATTCCATTTTGGAAGACAGAGAAGCTCTGAAATAGCCTTTGTGATGCATTGAATAATGTATCCAGTAGGGAAAACATCTGTATAGTATCTATTGACATAGAGTGTGCAATCCATACATTTTTAAGTCATTAAAAAGTTATGATCTCTTCATTCATGGAGTTTATATTCTAAAGTGAATTTTGACAGTTATCAAATATAAAATTTAGAAGTTCATATAAAAATAAAGACCTGAGGACAAAGAATGATAAGGGGGAACATGACTCAAGATAAAATTATTAGGTCCACAATCTCAGAAGAAGTGACATTTGGTGAAATATTATAAGTTCCATACATTTATATTAAGGTATTTTGCAGAGAGGCATTTCTGGCAGGATCTGGGGGAAAGGCATAGAAATTTCAGGATGCTGCTGTGTCTTCTGGAGCAGTTTTGAAGCTGCTGCCTAACTGCACCCTTAGGTAGTTTGAATCTGTGCTTCCAACTCTCCTCGACTATTCTGGTCTTGAGCCATGTCAAAACCACTGGCTATCCCAACTTCTCATGACTCCTGGAAGAAACTCCTGTCTTGAGGCAAATAAGACCCTAGGCCAGCTCATCTGACAACCTTCAGCTTTTGACCTCTGAAACACAGCATATAAGAATGCTTTTAGCTTCCCCATAGCATGGCTAAGATCCTGAAATGCAATGGGACAGTTGGTCCAGTAATATGATTGGATTAATTGGTCCTGTGAGACAATTTGAAGGGTTAGCTCAGCCAGCCACACCTCATTTACATAACTTAGCCGGTGACACTTCATTTCCATACCCCACGATGTGGGCCTATCGTCTTTCATGTTGCAAACCTGTAACTTTATAAGGATATCAAGGAAAAAGATGAAAGAAGTTATTTGGTTGGTCAATAAAGCGTAGATAAACCTTGCAAAAGCTGTACCAAAGTTAGATCTGTGCCTTTGAGCCTGGTCTCCAGTATCGTTTGCATGCATCACTGGAGACACCATCTCCCTCACTTCCCTGTGTGCCGGGCATGTTCCCTTACCATTTGATGAAGATCTTAGGAGGCAAAAAGAACAGCAAGTACAAAGACCAAGAGGAGAGTATGCATTTGTGATGCTATAGACATAGGATGTGACAGTCTCTGGAATTTAGTAGATGTGGTAAGATCAGAAGTGCATGAAGTCAGAAGAGTGTGATCATCAGGTATTTTTTAAATCATTGTATTGGGGGCTCATACATCCCTTATCACAATACATATATATGTATATATGTATGAATGTATGTATGCCTGCTGCCGTCATCATTTTCTCAACATTTGCTTTTCTACTTGAGCCCTTGACATCAGCTTTTCATTTTTTCCCCTCCCTCCATCCTTCCTCCTCCCTCACTAACCCTTGGTATTTTATAAATTATTATTTTGTCACACCTTACACTGCCTTATGTCTCCCCTCCCCCATTCCTCTGATGTCCATTCTCCAGATAAGAGGTTGTATGTAGATCCTTGTAATTGGCTCCCCCTTTCTACCCCATCTCCCATCCACCCATCTGATAGTTGCAGCATTGGTGCTAGAATTCTCCATTGGGGATTTTAAAACAGGAAGTAAAAGAGAGTTTGAATGTGATGTGAAGGTACTTCAATGTTGGAAGTGGTGAATGAGATGTCATTCAATGTTTCAAAAATTTTTAAACTTAAGACCATATAATTTACATACCATAACTTAAATAGTTTAATCACGTGAAAATGAGTTGGGCAATCATCACCATAATTAATTTTAGAACATTTTTTCTTGTAATATTTCCCCCACATTTCCATCCAACTTCTGCAGCAGTAACCCTAACAAACCATCAATCCAGTTACTTTCTCTATAGATTTACCAATCCTAGATTTTCTGAACACATATTTTGGAGATAAGAAGCAATTGAAGTGGAAATTGGAAAGTGAATTTAAATATTATTTCACCAAAGAAGCAAATTAGATTGAACCAGGTCCAATGTACGGATTGGTTGAGAAGAATCTCAGACATATAGATCAGAATTACAAATAGGAAAAACAGTTCAGATAATAAAAGGTGTAAAGGGGAAGAGAGACAGAAAATGATGCTTGGATAGCATGTTTTTCAGGCCTCAGACTTTAAGAATCTACTGCTACAGCAGCCCTGGGAAATGCTAAATAAAAATTGTATACCAACATTATTACTAGTTTCTCCCAAAGGTATAGATGAAACCAAGAGAGAGGTAGGGAAAGATTGGCTGATTATGTTCAGATGAGTAAAAAAATATTACACCGAATCAAACAATTTGTCTATATTTTATCTATATTCTTTTCAATTGATAATTAAAATAAATATTTCTGAAACATTTGAAAGAGAAATTGTAATACTAATAAACTCACCATTGAAATATATGAAAATGTATCCTTTTGTCACATTTTGACATCTACCTCCTTTAAAGCATTAAATAGTAAGGGATAGAGTTCTGATCCCCTTTGTATCTTGCCATGTTCTCATTCCCTTTCTTTCAATTAAAAGATAACAACTCTCCAGGAATGTTCCTTCTTCCTTTGAGTGCTTAAAAAAAAATCTTTCAGCTGAGCTCCAGTGGCATAGTGGTTGTGCGCGGGACTGCAGCCCATTGGGATGGAGGTTCAATTCCAGCAGCAGCTTGAGGGGAGTAAAGGCTGGGCCTCCTACTCCCACCACCAGAGGGATGCCCAAAAAAACAAACAAAAAAATCTTTCATTGGTATGCAACATTGAAAATATAGTGTTTGCAAAAATACCTTTCTATGATATATGGTGGGAAAGATAGAAGTAAATACATTTAGGTCAAAATATAATAGGTTTAACTGTTTTTTAGTGCAACAATATGTCAATTTTGAATGTACACACATGTATTAGTTTGTTTTCATCTTAATGGATATGTATGTGATTTCAGCATTTTCTAACAAGTGCACGTTTCCTTGTACATATGATTAACTTGTCCAGAGTAGATTTTTAGGAAGAGGACTGATCGATCAATTGTCTTTGTTAGTTATTGTTTAAGGAGTCTCTTGATCATTCTACGTTTGCACTTGCCTTTTTGTGACTAAAAATTCACATGGCTCAATAATATCAATATTGGCTATTGTTAGCCTTTAAAATATTTGCTCAGCTGATTGATCCAATTGATTGATTCAATATGATACTTTTAGTACTAATGACAGAAAACAAATTTTATACTTTTGTATTTACCAAAAGTCAATCTCCATTGCAGTAGAAAAGAAGTTAAAAGTGCAAGGTCTTCTGATCACCTACATGATTACAATTCCTGTGTTTCTTAAATATCAAGGGTTTTTCTACTAAAACTCTTTAAAATGACTAGCATATTATGTGAGTCTGGGTAGACTGGAGAAACAAATTCACAGACATTCATATGTGTATAAGAAAGAGGTTTATAGTCAAAAACTGATTATTGAGAAAACATCCCAGCGTGGTCCAGATCAAGTCTATAAGTCTAATATTAGCCCATATGTCTGGTACCAGTCTATAAAGTCCTCTTCTCACTCATGAGACACATGCAATAATGCCTAAGGCTTCAAGATCACAGACTAGTTAGTGGGAAGACTTGTAGATCCAGAGATGGTGTAAGTATCTCTACACTAGCAGGTGTCTCCATATGTTTTTCCCACCTCCCAGGGGCCAAGGGCAGCATGGGCCCTATCAACATTGCTCCATGTGTCTTATGGGTATAGCATCTCTCAGGAAGCAAGGAGAGAGAGAGAGAGAGAGAGAGAGAGAGAGAGAGAGAGAGAGAGAGAGAGAGAGAGATCCTCCCACTTCCAATGAGGAAAATAATACTGGAGTTCCCAGAGACCTCATGAGAAGGTTATACCCACTCAGAGGCAACTTTGGCTGTAACCTGATTCAGCTGCTAGACTCTACCCCTATACTCTTAATCCTCAAATTGTTACCAGATGATGTAACTACCACATATATAGTCTGATTGTTAAGAAAAATGTGTATGTGTTTCTCTATGTTCTTTGTACCTGTGTAAATATGTATTAATTATATATATTCTTCATTGGATTCCCCTAAGGCCAGAGTAAAATATGACACTCTTTTCTTATTTGAAATTATTTGGCATCTAAAGGGGAAAAAGTCTATAATTGTTTACATGTTTGCAAGTATACAATTCATGTAGAAGCATACTTTAGTCAAAACTTTCTACAAGAGAAATTTGGCTTGATGAACCCAAATCCTGAGACTCATTAGAATTACTGGCCCATTATGTGTGTGAGTGCATAAACAGACACACATACATGCATCCATACATACATATGTATATATATGAGAAATTATCTGTAAGATTATCAAATCAGTTCCACACTAAGTATTTTATTTAGTCTAGCCATTCATCACAATATTTTTTCTAAGAAAAATAGGAAACATATCACTTGGAAAAAATGGAGGAATGAAAATAATCGATAAAGGAAAGAAGTATTGTGGAGATTGTCATCAATTATATGAAACAAGATTTGTTTGAATTATTGAATGGAAAACTAGTATGATATATAAAATTTCACGCAGTTCACAATAAAAAGTTAAAAACAAAAAAAATAGAAAAAATACACACTTTTAAAAAATAAAAATAATATTTACTAAATTTTGACATATTATGTTAGTCCAGGTAGACTAGAGAAGTTCATAGACATGCACATGGATACAAGGGAAAGGTTTATATACAAGAGGAATGGAACATTGAGAAAGTATCCCAACCCAGTCCAGTTCAAAGTCACAAGTCCGATATTAGCCCACATGTCCGATACCAGTCTATAAAGTCACCTTCCAATTCACAAATTCACAGGACAGTATGTTTAGAGTCCCGGCTCTGGCAGGGGTCCCCTTATGGCCCCTCCAGGGCTCAGGATCCATCAGTAGTATCCATCGGTGATTGAAGCATCTCAGTGCTGGCAGGGTTCTATTTGTGACTTCTTTAGCTTCAGATGTCTTGTTCCATCAGGATAAGGCTGTGTGGCTTCTCCTCTGGAACCTCTAGTTTCTCAGATGCTGCCATCGTGTCTTGTCAATCCAGTGACTCCTCACAACTGGGGAGATGGTCTCTCATCTCCACGAGGGAAATATTGCAAGACTTCCCAGAATTCTCAGAGAAAGCCATCACCACAGAGGTCCCATTGGCTATATCCAGAATGGCAGGCTAGAGTCCACTCCTAGACTTCCATTCATGAAATTGACATCAAGTACATGGCCGCCACAGACCATCCCTTGTCAATTTCACACTTGTATGTAAGTCTGTAACCATATGTAATTTTTAAATAAACAATAAAATCATATCTGAAAGAATAAAACTAAAATGCATACAATTCAACATGTGTTACCATCATTTAAAAATAACATTCTATAAGTGAGCAAAACAAAAGGTATCCTGTGCCTTAAAATTGTAGTTACACAATATCTACACCTTGATCTTATGATATTATGATATATGAGATTATGATACATAATATCTACACCTTGAAAATATATACTATGAATATATATTCCCTCACCTATGAGAGTTTGTAAGCCAGCCACTTCTTGCCTTTATCCCCCAACTTTGGGTATCCAATTCCTATATTGTCCACTTACATCAACCCAGTGATTCTTAGGAAACAATCATATCTTTCAATGTGAAGAATCTTCATTCCCGTTGGAACCTTGTGATGTGTGTATCCATAAACAAAGTCAAATCAGGACAGGCCATCCATAAAGTCAGTAGCAATATACATCAGTTCCCAGGCTCAAATAGCTTCTCTTCCTCTGGTCAGGTGCTGGTAAACTCAATGTGGGCTGTCTCACTTAGCCTCACCAGGGTATCCATTGGTTGCCTTCCCTTTAGACCATGGTCCCATCACAAATCCTCAACACACCTAGCCCTCTCATGCTACTAGCTCAGGAACTTCAGACCAATCAACCGCTCCCATCTTCTCTATTTATAGATTGTCCCTGTATAAAGCAGAATAAGTGGAGGGTTTAATTGAGTCAAATAAAGCACTTAAAGAGCAAAAAAGCCTTTTTTTCCCTTGGGATAACCCTATTTCTGAACTGAAAATAGACATTTTGCCTGAGTTTCTCTCTTTCTCATCATCTGACAAACCTGTTTGTGAAACAATATGGCTGCACTTTCTAGCTTTCTCCCCACCTATTTGCTAGCCCCCAGTTTTCTAGGAATTACTTATCTAGATAAATCCCTCTAAGAGAGTGCAAGTGAGAACAAGAGGGTGGTGCATAGACATTTATATATGCATACATACAACCATAGATTTCATAGGACTTTTGAAACTGGTTTGCTTTTGATCACAAACCATCTGTGATCTTCTTTGGTAAAGATTCCAACCAAGAAAATTCTCTAGATCCGTTTTGCATTGTAACACATGAATTAGCCATGATTTAAATGGACTTGATAGTAATCTATGTATAAGGATGTATATGACATTTGCACAAATACAAGGGGAATTTAAATGTTTGTGGAAATATTTTCCTGATACACATATTTTTTGTAATATATAGTATGTATATACATGCAGGCACACATATATATTCATACACATTTCAAAAAGTGTGGATAATAGGATCTACAGGGTTTTTAATATATAGAAGGGAATACTGCCCCACAAACTGTTTTCTTCAAAGTTATGTATTTAAACTTTTTAAATAAACAAACCTATCTTCTTCAAAATACTCTCCATCATAATGAACAGATTTGTCAAATCTGTGATTCTGTTCTTGTAAACATTTTTCAAGCTCATCTGTTTGGATGGCTGACACTTCCTCCCCCATTTTTTTAAAAATTCATCTCTTCCAAGTCTTCACATCACTGTCCTTTCATGTGCTTCTGCATTTGTGTAACCAAAAGGAAGTCACATGGAGCAAGGTGAAGTGGATAAGCTGTATAGCTCAGGACAGGCAGGCTGGTTTTGGGCGCAAACTAGTGCACTGAAATGGCTTCATGCACAAGTACACACTCAAGGTGGCAAAACCAATCCCCTGTCTGCCACAAATCAAGCCTTTTTGGGGGGTCACACATTGTTATGCAATCTTTTCAGAAGCTGCAAATTTAAAGCTTGATTAACAGTTTTACCTGGTAGAAAGAATTCCAAGTACACTATGAATCAACATTTCCATTCATTCAGGAAGTTGATGGATGTCCAGCATGAAGTTTGTCATCAATGAACATTTCACTTTTTTTAAAAAAATTGAGAAAATCATCCCTAACCTTGAGTTTTTTCTAGACTGTGGTCCTTCTAAATTGTGCTCAACATCACAAAATTTCTGAGGCATTTTTCTTCAGCAGGAAACAAAATTTCACAGCTGCACATTGTTCTCTTAATTTGGTCATCACAAAAATCAAGTTTCAACAAAAAATCATATAATTGAGAATGAGGAGGAGTGTGGAGGGGGGACCCAAAGCATATCTGTAGGCAACTGGACATCCCCTTACAGAAGATCACAGGAAGGAGATGAGCCAGTCAGGCTGCAGGATAGCAAAGATGAAAGATACAACTTTATTGTAGTTTGTAAATGCTTCCTTCCCTACCCACCTACTATCATGATCCCAATTCTACCTTACAAATCTGGCTAGACCTGAGCATGAACACTGATACAAATAGGAACTGGAAGCACAGGGAATCTAAGACAGTTGATGCTGTCAGGACCAGTGATAAGAGTGGATATACTGGGAGTGTAGAGGGAAGGTAGGGAAGAATATGGAAACATGGGAACCGATTGCAAGGATCTACATAAACCTCCTCTCTGGAGGATGGAGAACAGAAAAGTGGGTGAAGGGAGGCATCTGACAGTGTAAGACATGAGAAAATAATAATTTATAAATTATCAAGGATTCATGAGGGTGGGGGTAGTGGAGAAGGAGGGGAAAAATGAGGAGCTGATACCAAGGGCTCCAGTAGAAAGCAAATGTATTGAGAATGAGGAGGGAACAAATGTACACAAGTACTTGACAGAATGTATGGATTCTGGATTGTGAAAAGAGTTAAATGAGGCCCTGATAAAGTGATTTTTTAAAAGGTTCAATTAAATCTGCTTAAAAATATTCACTGTGACCAGAGAGAACCTCCCCAGAGTACACCATGGGATGCACTATGTCAGAGGGCGTTATGCAATGCTCATCTGGGAGGAAAAGATGTATATTACAAAAGACCCACTCTGCCCAGCAAAATCGGGGGAAGAGGGGACCCTCCTCTTACACGTATGAACTTATTCTTTTACCATAATTGTGACTAAGACAATTAGATTTTAAAAGGACATATGTTTTTTCCTCTGATAGAAAGATTTTTGTGCCAATATGGTACCTGTAAGACCATATGCCTGCCAATTAGGTCACAGCTTGATGACTGCATTTTGAGATGCCATGGAAACAAATGGCTCTCTGGAGGTGGGTCTCTCTCTCTCTCTCTCTCTCTCTCTCTCTCTCTCTCTCTCTCTATCTATCTATCTATCTCTATCTCTCTCTCTCTGTGCCTTCACTTTCAGGCTGGCAACTAGGCTAAGACCTCTGCATGCCCTTGAGATGCACCCACTTCCAGTAGCTCCACCACATCTTGCACCCACCAGCTGGTAATTGTCCTGTCTTCTGCATCATTGCATGTGGCTGCATGAGTCTGAAGAGGGGTTTATGAACTAGCATTGGATTTATGGACTAGTATTGCATTTATGGACTTGATCTGGACTGGGCTGGGTTGGGGTTTTGTTTGATATATAATTACTTTCTGACATACTTCTTGACATAAAACTCTTTCTTATACCAATATGAGTGTCATTGGATTTGTTTCTCTAGACAACCAAGCTTAACACATGACTGAAGAGAAACTCCGGTAAGATGATTCTGTTAGGATTATTTGAAAATAAGATACCAGTAATGAATAAAATTACAACTACTATGAAATTAAAGCAAAATTTAAATCCCATATCTTAAGCATAAGGCACGAGGTGTAGTCTCTCTAATGAAAAAGTCCAATTAGTTTTTCTAATTTCAGTAAAACATTCTCATGGTATATGCAAGAGTACATCACAAGTTTATATGAACAACCATTCTAATCAATTAAGCAAAAAGTCTGTACTTTATGGATATTTTCACTAAAAATATCCAGATATTTTCCACCATTTTACAACTCAACTAAAGATGAGCAGTCTTCGTGATTTGGGTGATGTGCATTTTCTAACATTATATCTGTATGGTTAAAATGAAGTATGATTATTTTAGATGTGCCAGTTATTTTCAGTCTTTTTTTGGGGGGGTGGGGGGGGTGGGGGGGCATCACTGCCCTCTGGTGGTGGGAGTAGGAGGCCCAGCCTTTGCTCCATGGAGCTGGAATTGAACCTCCATCCCAGTGGGCCGCAGTCCTGCGCACAACCACTACGCCACCGGGGTTTAGCCCTATTTTCAGTCTTTCCAATGACCTTGCCAATACTGTCACCCACCCAAAGCAAAGTCATTTTCTTTATCTATCTTTGCTGAAATCATCCAAAGAATTAACTTTCTCCCCCCCTCACTTCATCAGCGCAGGATTAACCAAAGTAAACAAAAATTAGAAATATTTTACTAGCCTTCTAATAAAATGAGTCCTCTAATGAAGTTACAGGCAAGACGACTTATCCAAGATTGTGAAAAATTCTGACTCCTCCGTTTAAGACTGCTTGTTTTAGTCACTATCTGCTTTTGACCTCTATAATTATTTATTACCAGACACAGCTTTTAATTTATGCAGCAGGAATTCCCTAAAGTTATATCTCAAATATTTCTGGATTTGGTGTTTGGGGATAAGAGGTGAAATAGATCACAAGGATGTCAAGTTTTAGAGATAAGAGCAGCAGGCCGGTCAAGAGCATTTCTGTATGTGTGTGTATGTGTTATTTGATCACCTATTTCTTCCTTTACCTTCAATCTCCTGGTATATTTCATTTTTCTTAGTGGCATATGACCAACCAATGACTTGCTTGGACAATGGCCTTGATATTGCCATAGGATAATATATTTTCACAAGATGAATTCTGCTTGGAACAATTTATCCAGTGGTTTAGACTCTCGCATCAGGGCTCAGCAGGTCCTCCTGTTTCTACTGTCGGCTCCTCTAAGATTTATTAGGCTCTCTTCTAGGCATTTTTCACCTGGCATATTTTATTTCTCAGGCTGCTGGATGTTCTGCAGGGAGAATGCAGTGGTTTGCAAATATTACGTCACACCTGCTGATCCTTCTCAAGTAGAATGCTTTAAAAAAAAAGCTAAATGAATTCCATACTCATTATTTTATTAGCTTCCCCTCAATATTTTGCAGTGTATATATTTATGTTGAAAAAATAGGAACAATTCTGAAATAAAGATTGAACTCCTTACAGAGTACCTCTCACCTGGAGAATTAAAGTATCACATCTGTGTTTTTTTCCCTCCATTTCCATTTGTTTTATATACTTGTTTACCCAAATGAATCCTCCATCTTTCTCTGTCCCCTGCTTTTTGTCCTTTATTATGTCATAACATTCCTTTATCTAATATCTAATTGGGTTTGCCACGTATGAGATATCTGTAGGATTTCAGAAGATGGATAATGAGAGAGGAGCATGGATAATTTATCTTGGAAATCTCTTGCTTCGGTGACAAATTTATAGTGATGACTTTATTGTGGATGTAGACTAGCACCAGCAGTCCTGCCCCAATGCATCTATTTTCTCCACTTACCTTTGTAGTCTGAGACTTAGCACAACTTTCTGCGAGAGTTATGTTCTGAGTCCTTGGCCTCCTTGTTTCTTGTTATGATCCTCTACTTGCCCAGCTACATCTTTATAATCTTTCATAGCATCTAAAAATGACTTTTCTGCAAAGATTTTCACCAATCGACAAGTTTTGACTCACCTAGTCTATCTTGAGTGACTAGAAAATTTCCTTCCTGACCACCTCATAAAGATCTGCTAGTGCATATTAGTTTTGTTTTCTGTTTATTTGTTATTTCTATTTGATGAAATACTTTGGGCCACTATTATGAGGGATAGGTTCTACACTATTTTCTTTTCATACGTGAATCAGCATTTGTGATAAAATATTTTATTTAGGAATTACTAGTGTTAAGGATAAAGCAAGATTTTAGAGCACTGCAGGTCATTTGTTGGCATAGCTACCTTGAAAATGCACCAGGAGACTTCTCACTCTCCAGGTCCATGTTTTATCCTTCCCTACATCTTCTGCCTCAGAATGCATGCAGCACTGATGCTGACAACCAGCTGAGACTGAATTGATAGAATCCCCAAATTCACTTTTGTAATAAACATTACATGAATAATCCTGAGAGCCACCATTTTTTTTCAGTAGCTTTTTTGTTTATTCATTAAAATTTTGTTTTACAATTTTCCTTGAAGATACGAAAAAGCTTAGGCGAGCCATTTTGTCAGTGATTGGAGAGAATCGAAGCTGTTCTGCTATTCATTATTTCCTGACAAAGTGTTTATCATCATACATTTGGAAGAAAAAGGAACCAAGAATGCTGTGAACAGCAAGAAAGAACAGGCGTGGCATGAACACTTCATCCCCACATAGAGAAGTAGTAGAGAAGCAGGTTTGAGTTCACGAGACAGTTTGGCCAAGTTCATGACACAGAGTGGCTGGCTTCCCGGACACCAGAACAAATAAGGCTAGTGCCTTGGGTGCAGAGTGGGGTTCCCATGGAGCATTTATGAGCTTTGGAACATTTGCCCAAACAGAGCACAGGCAAAATTGCAGAATGTCTGGGAGGCCAAGGACCTGAGATAGACATGCATGCCAACATAGCTAAGAAGAGGTGTTGCTTTCTAAAGACTTGTACCCTCAACAGTTTGTAGCCTTCCAGCTCCAATAAATTCATAATTGTGAGTATTGTCTGTGAATTGTGTGAACCTTGTAAGTATTTTTCAAACCAACAGAGAAACACAGCGCTATGGGTATGATGGTTGGTGTGTCAATCCAGGTTGACTAGAGGGGGAAAAAAGTTCATAGACACTCATATGTATAAGAAAGATCTTTATTTCAAAGATTGATTCTATATTAAGAATGTATTCCATTCTAGTCCAGATCAAGTCCATAAGTCATATATAAGCTGATATGTCTGATATCAATCTATGAATTCTTTTTCAGACTCATGTATTACATGCAATGATGCCAAATGCAGGAAGATCATAGGCCAGGGGGTAAAGAGTCTTTTCGATCCAGTGGTGGTGGAAGTATCTCAGCACTGTCAGGGTTCTCTCTATGGATCTTCCTGCTCTAGACCTCTAGCGCATTTCTAGGATCTTATGTATCAGGCATCCAATCAACTATTTACTTCTGTTGAGCCTTCAAATGAGGTCATCAACCTGTGACATATTTGACAAGTTAGACTCCATCCCTCACAAGTTGACACCAGATTTTGTAACTACTACAGTTGATATCAGAATAAGGGATGCTTGAACAGTACAAGGTTGGACAATGGAGGCATCCATACAATTTGTATCACAGAAATTGTCCACAGTCACATGTACAGTTACACTCTCCTTTTCCTTTCATTATCCAGAGGAAGAAAGATGTGCTTCCCAGATCATTCCACCCCCCCTCCCCATTGAAAAAGTTCTGGATAAACACTTTCAAACATCACAAACCCGTAAAGTAATATTTCATTGCATTTTATGATAGAATGTAAAAGAAATTTACATTTAGAACTGTTCAGAAACTCAAGCTAATCTTTTAAGTATTGAGGTTTTTCAGATTCAATTATATGAATCTTAACCAAAATCAGTGCCTTTTAGTTGGTTCTAATTCATAGTGGCCCTATAGGGAAAAGTATAGCAGTCCCTGAGGAGTTCCCACATTATAACTCTGTGGGGAATAGAAAGCTTTCCCTTTCTCCCAATCAATTTTATAAGCAACTTTTAATTGAGAGGTGACAACCCACACCATCACAATGTCCCAAACCATGAAGCATAGACTGTAGCCATGACTTACAACCTAAATGCATCCCAGAGTTACTCAGTACACAGTCTAAGTGGTGTATCCATGAAGACCCATGCTATGAATTGAATTGTGGCATTCCCAAATATTTACTGAATATTTGTTTCGTGAACTTTTGGAAGTGCTCCTTTGGGAATAAACCTTCTCTTTTGTTATGTTAACGAGTGAATAAGAGTCTAAGGTGTTCACTAAACTTCATCATTGCCAAATGACAAAAAAAAATTGACATAGGAGAAAAATCACATGGAGCAACTGTGAATACCAAGGTACACCAGGTAATGTCAAGGACTTTCAAGGAACGCTGAGGGATACTTTAAAGGAAATCTATAGGGCCCTGCCATAAAACTGATATTCTAGTTTTTGAATTCTAGCCTCTCTAATTATTAGAAAATAATTATACATTTTAAAAGATATTGATGGGGCTGAGCCCTGGTGGCGTAGTGGTTGTGCACGGGACTGCGGGCCACTGGGATGGATGTTCAATTCCAGTTCCACAGGGCCAAAGGCTGGGCCTCCTACTCCCACCACCCAGGCAGTGATGCCCTAAAAAAATTTTTAAAAAAAGATATTTATGATTGGCTGCTTTTTTTTGCAGCACTCAGTAAAAAAAAATAGTCTTTGTGATCATATATTCCTACAGTTGAACCAACTAGCTGAAGAAGTATTATCAAGAAATACCTATGGATTAGATTGAATTCAGCTGAGCTAAACCAAGCTGTACTAGCTCCTTTACATTCAAACTCTCACCACTTGTTGTGAATTACCCAATCTAAGTACTCAATGATTTTATTTGCCAGATAATTTTATCAGTTCTTCTATGGAAATTATTTCCAACAGTACCCTTTTCTCTGGGAGGGCAAATGCTTACTATTTTAGGTCTTTGGGAAGACCACAAGTGGTCAGATGGCACAGTGGTTGACTGCTGGTTTTCTCTTAGGTGGGTAGTTCACACTCATCAGCCACACTACAAAAAAAAAATGAAACTGGCTGCTCCCACAAATATTTAAGTGCCAGAAACCCTAGGCATCTCCCAATAAACTATGTCCAATCAGGCAGTTATGAGTTAGAATCTACTCCACAGCAGTGGGTTGCACTTACAGCTTGGGCTATATGGTGTCTGTTGTGACTGTTAAAATCTATATCTGTGCTATGAAAGCAGTTATAGATAATACACAACAAAACAAGTATCATTGAGCTAGTAAAAAAAAAACTTTATTCAAAATCACAGACAATGGGCAATAAAAACTTTATTGCCAATAACTACTTATCCTAGCCTGGATCTTCAGAAAATTCTATACATTGTATATTCAAAATATTGATTAGTTGTTGCATTTCCCCCCTTTTTCTGTTTTTTGTTGGAGGAGGGCATCACTGCCCTCTGTTGGGAGTGGGAGGCCCAGCCTTGCTCCTGGAGAACTACCACTGGATTTGAACGCCAAACCAGTGGGCCGCAGTCCCGCACTCAACCACTACACTACCGGGGTTCAGTCCCTCTTTTTCTTATCATGTTGGCTGAATCCTTTTTTCACTCCCATCCTGTTAATCTGCACTGACTCTATGATGACCAGTGATTATAATTCTCTAGAATCTAGGCCAACTATCTATATTTTTATAATGCTGTCCACTGGCTGAGTCGTCATTCAATTTTGGAATAGTAACTGTATAATTCCAAATCTCCACATTAATAATTTGACTTGAAGTATTTGAATTATCTCTACCTAGATTAAATTCTTTACAGAAATAACTCTATCTTCCCAACTGCTCAGTTCAAAATCTTCATTCTTTATGACTCTTGCATACTACCTCAAATTCATCAGTAAATGTTATCAAACTGCTCTATCGAAATACATCAATCATATGATTTCTTCTCCTCACCAACACTTCTATTACCTAGCCAAATCCACCACCATATGAGTTATTGCAATAGTTTTCTGATTGGTTTCCCTGTTTCTGCCTTGGCCTTTGTGTTTGAAATATTCAAACATTCTTTACGAATGAAAGTTTGCTTGTGTCTGTATCTGATCAATTTCTCCCAATCCTTTTTACCTCATCAAGAATAAAAATCTATACTGTCCTATTTAATTGCTTATCCATCTGCCTTATGACCACTCTGGTTTTATGCCAATTCATCTAAAATGATGTTTTTTTAAAATAATGCAAGTAGATTTCTGTTCTTCTTAGAATATTCATCCCAAATATCAAGCTACACTCTAACGCTTCTTTTGATTGCCCCTCAAATATCTTTGTACCTCAATGAGACATCTCTAGAAAATTTACATTGAAATTCTGCTTCCCACCATGATACCTTTCTTGCAACTCTATTATTTTCCATACTACATATCCCTAAAAACATATGTCCTTGCCATTGAATTCCTGTTTGTTCATCTGTTGTTTTCCTCACTAGAATATAAGCTCCATGAGGGCAACCGAGCATATTTTACAATGTGATTACAAGAAGAAACTACTGTGATTTCCCCTCATTTATATAGCTATGAAGTTGTAGACGATATCTTGTCTCAAGGACATGCTCCCACGTAAAATTTCTTTATCCAAACATTAACTTGTCAACACAATCTTGATTATTTTTCCATTATGATTTTGAATTTTAAATGACAACTAAATGAGGAAAGAAGTCTTAATTGCTCAGAAGCTATTTTATTCATATATTAGTATGAATATATTCTCCAGCAAAGCTGTGGGGAGTTTTGAACTGATGAATTGATGCTTAGCAGCTCAATGTGTTAACTACTATCTAACTAGGATTCTTCCACCAGCAGCTAGAGCTGTGCAAATGGTTAGTTCACTAGGCTATTAAGTTATAGTTTGGGTGTTCACATCTTCCTAGATATTTTTCAGAACAAAGTCTTAGGCATCTATGTTTTAAAAATCAGCCATTGAAAATGTATGGAGCATAGTTCTATTTTGACTCACATGACGGTGTGATGAGTGAGAATTCCCTGGAATGTAACTGAATTTATGAGGATATAAATGTCAGTTGAATGCTTTTAAAATTTAGTATCGACTATTTTGTTAAATACCACAATCATAATTTTGTCTATATTATTCCCTTATATTTGCTCTAAACTCTATTAACAAAAGAAAAAAAGAGGTTGATATAAAACTAGACTAGTAGTCTGACCAGGTGATGGAAATCATCTCAGCAGAAACCTTTACTAATTCCCTAGCACATGGTAATAGTTTACTGCTATTCACCTGTTGTCACTGGTTATTTGATTCGTGGGAGTCTATAACCCTATATACTGATAGGATAATTTTATTGCTGTGAATTATTTGAGTAAGTAAATTAATCTTTTATACTACACTAAATTTTGTGTAAAATTTAGAATAGATAATATAACAACCTGTTCTTTTTCTCTTGTGGTGAAAACGTAGATATTTAGAAGGAATGTAGAATGTAAAGAAAAATACCATGACTGTCAAAGATATTGTGTTGTTTCCCAGATGCTCATAGATCAAAGATTTTTTCTTTTAAATGTTGGGGGTTTATCTAGCTTTAAATAGCTGAGACACTTCCCAGGGATTTCCTGGGTCCAAAAATCCATGAACTCTTCCCAAGGACAGTCTACACCCAATAACCCTAGCAATAAGAGAAGCTAACCATTGCCCACTCTGTTCAGTTTAAATGAGTACTACCCTCGTGGATTAATGCTGTGTTGCTTACCACCCTCAGCTACAAGAGGGAACGAATAGGTTTTTGACTCCCTCAACTATTTACCATCTCAGAAACCTTCAAGGGAACCTCTATTCTGTCATATGTGTAATTATGAGTTGGAATCCAATCCAATCCCAGGCAATGAGTTGCTGTTGAGACTCTTAATAATAATTCTGTGTTTCTTTTAAGATCAAACAAAATCTTACTCAGCTACTCAATCTCACATCTCTCTCTTCCTTGCCCTGTTGCTTTCGCCTACATCTTTTGATTTCTAGCCTTGCTCTTTACAATTTCTCTCCATCTCAGGGCTGATGTTCCCTGGGGTCTGCTCTTTGACACTAACCATCAATTTGCCTTCCTGCAAGTGCTAGATTTGAGTATGGACATACGCTTATTAGTCTCCGTGATTAATTTCATAACTGCAAATTGACTACCATTCTATTTTTGAGCCGACATTGTGTAGATTTTCTATATTGCATGACCTTTTAATAAGGACTAATTTCTCCTTTCTATCCTTACCATCTTCCAAGGTGACCATAGACGGAATGAGGGTTTTCCTCTAAGTGATACATAGTGTGCACACACAGTGGGCACACACATACAATTTGTTGCTCTTTCTCATGGTGATCCTCCACCAGGGCCAGTTCTGCAGCACCCCTCCCAAAGGACACTTGGCACTGCCCAGGACCATAATGTTTGTCCTAACTGGGCAGAGGATGTGAACAGTCTGCAGCACTTAGAGAACTTAGAGTCTGGTAAACCTTTTTCGATGTACATAATAGCCCCAACAATAAAAACTTAGATAGCCTAAAATGTTCATGGAGATAAAGTTTAGACATTCAGATTTATGCTGTATTTCTAGATGACAAAGGAATTTTCTAGATGACAAAGGAATAAATGCTAAAATAACCTATGTGACAGGTCTCGACATTAGATTCCTAGACAAAAAGTTTACTACTAAAGAAGACATAAAAAAAAACACTTTGAAATAAGCATCAGTATTCGAGATTAGAGATGGAAGATCTTGTTCTGAATGAAAGTGACACATATAATGAACAAGGTAAGAGTGTTACTGCTCCATAGGGATATGTGAAGCAGAATCAAATATCACCCAAAACCGACAGAAAATAAGTGGTCAGTAGAAACACATCCAGAAATAGCAGAGAGGATGGGCATAGCAGAAAAGAACATAAAGATAACTACAAGATTAATTTGATAATAAATGTGCTTCAGGTTTAAAATACATTATCATGTCAGGGAAAACAAAGATATATAAAATAGATGGAATTTTAAAATGACTTATAAGTAAATAGTTTGTCATTTGAAGGCAAACAAACTTCATAAGAAAAGAGCAATGCTCATAATCAGATAAGTATAGATTATTTTAAGGGTACACAAATAGTTTTATAACCTTACATTTGAAACACAAGTTAAACATTGTTGCTCATCAAATTTAACTTAAAAAGAATAAGCCATCAATAAACCAATAGCCATTAAAGAAGTTAGTCTGCTATGCAATAAACCTTAATTTTTTAAACATTAATTATTTTTACAACTTCAAAGAGAAACAAAACAGACAAAAGAACAAAGTCCCCAAATACCCAGAGTTTTAGTCATATAATTTTTATAAAACCAAGAAGAAAGCTAGACTATATATTATTCAAAAGATTTGAGAAGTTTTTAATGAAAGCTCTTCAATTTGTTGCCTGAGGATCACGAGGGAAAATATCACATATCCATTGCATCCTTGCTCTTCAATACTCTTCAATACTATAAAGAGATCTGGTGCAGCAGACTTACCCAATTAAATACATCTGGATTCTGATTTCTTGACTCCAGCTTCCATGAGCATTCAATAGGGACCCAAGTAAGACAAAATCTTGACAACTTGAACATTTTCTCCATTTATTGTGATGCCAACAAGTGGTTCACTTGTGAAGATGTTCGTCTTCCTTACAGAGTTATAATCCCTACAGAAGACTACAGTCCCTGATCTTTATCAACAAGTACCTCAGGTCCCTCTCACATTTAGAAGCAAGAGTGTGACACCAACATATCACAAGTTCCTAATAAGCATTCCTTCAATTCTGGGAATATGGTTTTTTTTCTTCATATAAGCCAGCTTCTCTGATTTTTTGCTCAGTATATAGATTGAAGAAGGATGATGAAAGATACAACCCTGAAAACACACCTATTCTGATTTTAATCCATACAGCATTCCCTTGTTATGTTTGACAACTGCCTCTTGATTCATTACGCGTTAAGAAGGAACACATAAAGTGTCCTGGAATTTCTATCTTACTCAAGGTTATCCACAGTTTATTATGATCCACACAGCCAAGTGCCTTTGAATCACAGTGAAATGCAAATAAACATCTTTCTGGTATTTTCTGCTTTGAGCCAAGATTCATTGTTCTACATCCTCTTCTGAGTCCAGTTTGAACTTCTGGCAGCTCCCTGTCAATGTACTGCTATAACCATTGTTGGATGATTTTCAGAAAAAAATATTACTTCTGTGCGATATCAATGATATCATTGTATGGTTTGAACATTCTTTTGGGATGGCATTCTTTGGAATGGGTCCATATATGAGTCTCTATCAGAAACCTGTCTTTCAAAATTTTCTGGAACAGATGAACAAATACTTCTAGTTCTTCTTTAGTTTGCTAAAACATTTCTATAGATATTCCAATTCCTGGATAGTTGTTTTAATTAATGCATTCAGAGCAGTTTGAACTTTTTGCCTTTAGCACTATTGGTTCTTTTTTATATGCTGCCTCCTGAAATAATAGATTTTCATCTATTGCTTTTTGGTGTAATAACTCTGTATTCTTTCCATCTTCTCTTGATACTTCCTACATCATTCAGTATTTTTCCTATGGAATCTTTCAAAATTGTAATTTTAGGCTAGATTTTTCTTGATTTTATTAGTTTCAGATAGGATGATAGTGTTCTTCCATTTTGCTTTTCTAATTATAGTCCTTCGTCATTTAATTATTACATTTGGCTTTGTCTGCTCTGTTTTCCATTCAGAATGTTTTATTCAATTCCTTGACTTCATCCTTTCTTCCATTTGCTTTTTCTGCTCTTCAGTTTAGTATTTAAAATTCAGAGTCTTTTTTTTTTCTCAGATCCACTCTGGTCTTTTCTTCTCTCTAGTCGTTTTAATAACCTTTTCCTTTCTTTCATGAATGATGGTCTTGTTATATTCCCATGGTGCATCAGGAATCTTGTTTTCAGTGCTCAATGTACCAAACTGTTTAGGAGATATCTTGAAGTCCAGCTGTGATAGACCCAAGATCATATTTTTGGCTCCTTGAGGTGTGTGCTAATTTTCATCTTCATCTTGAACTTACATATGAGAAATTGATAGTCTGTTCAACAGTTGGCCCCTGATCTGGTTTGAGTTACTGATGTTGAATTTCTTCATCATGCGTTCCTACCAATGTAGTGAATTTGATTTCTGTGTATTCCATATGTGGATGACCATGTGTATAGTCACACTTAAATAAACAAAAGTATTTGTCATTGGTTTTTAAAAAAAGTAAAAACATTGGTTTTACAAAATGCTGCCATGTAATCTCTAGTTATACTTTCAAACTGCTTCTCTTTTCTTTGTTTTATACTTGTGCATTCAAATAGCCAATAACTATCAATGCATCTTGAATCAATTTGCAACTGATGTTATTGGTTAAATACTTCAATATTATCATCACTGGCATCTTTGGTTGGTGTGTAATGTTTAGTAAAAGTGTATTGATTGGATTTCCTTGAAGCCAGATAGATGTAATGTGATCACAGACAGCATTGGACTTCATGATTATTTAGCAAGACCTTTTCTGACAATGAATGCCAGGCCATTCCTCTTGATTTTGTTATCCCTGGTCTAGTGAATACTATAATTTTTCTGATTAGAAATGGCCAATATCAGTCCATTTCCACTTCCTATTGCCTAGGATATTGATCTTTATCCATTCCATTTATTTTTGACTACTTCCAATTTTCCTAAATTTATCCATTACAGATTCCAAGTTCCAGTCATTAATAGAATGCTGAACTGTTTCTCTGATGATGGTGTGCCCCATCATCAAATGAAGAACTAGAGTCAGGTCACTGTGGTAGACTCCCCTCCAGGAAATTAGCTCCACTTCAGTGCTATTTTATGTATCCCTAGTCCTGAGGGACCCATCAGCTGACAGTGTCTCTAACAGTGTACTGTTTCCTTATTTAGACTTTAAGTGTTTGAAAATGCTTTGAAACTATGCATACCATTTTCCATGACTTCTTCCTCCAAAGTAGTGAGCTGAGTTCTTCCTTATCTGTTCTTGATCTGGAAACTTCATTGAAACCTGTTCACTTTGAGTGACCCTGCTAGCATTTGAAATACTGATTACATAGCTTCCAGCGTCACAGCAATACAGAAGTCATCACAGTACAACACACTGATAGACAAAATGGCCAATCCATGTTTCTAGGATTCCTTGAAAATCTTATTCATTCCAAGTTACAGTGACCCTATCTTACTATAACAACTCTACAACCAGATGTTTGCATTGTTGTTATTAAGTGGTATAGAGTCAGTTCTGACTCATAATGGCTTTATGAACAAGAGAAGGAAAGCTAGTTCATCCTATATCCTCTTTATAATTGTTATGTTTGAATCCATTGTTGAACACATTGAGTCAATCTATTTCATTTAGAGTCTTCATACCCTCTAATTTAGCAAGTATGATGCCTGCGGTAGTGATATAATCATTTTGTTAATTTGAAAGAATTAAAAGTGAAATTATAGAATCTAACCAGTTAATGAGGTCTCCCCAAGCATGACTATCTCCTGAGGATTCTGGAAACTCCTGTTCCTGTTTAAAGGGGGAAGATATTTTCTTCCTTGGTTCAATTCCTGAGAGTAACGAAATCTGGCAAAACACATGGAACTATGAAAGTGTCCTGAGCCGGAGGAACCACATGAAGACCGCTGCTAGTGCCAAGATGCTTCAAATGTTACTGGATCCACAAGACTTCCCATCCACTGACCTTATCTTTCCTGATTTTGGTAACATTAGATGTGTTTCATGAGTATGAAGAGGACTTTATGGATTAGTATCAAACATTTGGGCTAATGTATGATTAGAATGGGATGTTTTCTCAATATTCAATTACTCTTGTAGAGAAAGCTTTTTCTTATATACTTATGAGTGTGTCTATGAATCTGTTTCTCTAGTCTACCTAGGCTAACATGATACCTTTTATCTCATGATATCATACTCAAAGTATGTTAGATAAAGTCTCACTGCCATAGCTTTTAAGAAGCATTCTGGCTGTACTTCTCCCAAGACAGTTTTGTTTGTTCTTTTATAGTCCACCATAACTTAATATTCTTCCCCAACACCATAATTCAAATGCATCAAGTCTCCTGTAAGCTTTCTTATTGATGGACCTGGATAATTGTAGGTATATTACTTAACCTCTATGTTTGCCATCAGTACCAAGTGATAGCAATAATTATAAAGAAGAAAATATCCTAATAATAAGGATCAATTCTTTTTCATTTTGATCAGTAGCGATGACCTGGTCTGGGTTATATTCAATGAGAAAACATCCCATTCACTTCAAATACCTTCCGGTGTAAGAAGGCCAATTCTTGTGGGAAAAAAATTCATTTATACTTTCAATATTCACCCACAGTGAAACAAGTTTCAAAAATGCATTTCTATTTACAACTGAGAAATTAGACAAGTAGCAAACAATTACACATATGAAACATCTAAAAATCTAATGGGACATAGACATAGGGTAGTTGCTAGGGACATGTACAGAAGAAAGGAAAGGAGAAATCACTGCATAGAAGACACCGAGCTTATGTTGAAAATGATGACAAAAGTTGGAAATGAAAATGATGATGGTTGCATGGTGATAATCACACAGTATGGTACTGAAGTGGCTTGCATTATGCTGTGACACAAGAAGCTATAGAACTGGCATTTCAAATACTAATAGGGTAAACCTTGATAGAATAGTTTCAGAGGACATCTATACCAAGATTAGGAAGAAAGCTCTAATCTCCTTAAAAAATTTTTTCATCACACCCAGTGGAGCACCCAGGATTCTAATGGATAGCATTTGAGGAAAGAGACAAGGGAAGGCCCACCATCCTCAGCTAAAACAAGAGCAGGGCCTGACCTCAGAAAGAGCATCAGTTGCTCATTTGAAAGCTTACATCAAAGTTGAAGAAAATTTAAGCAAGTCCATTTAAGCAAGTACAGACAAAATGTGTATGCAACTTAAATTTGGAAACAATCTCAGGAATCTATTTGATGGTTTGGATTAATGATCTAAGACCAGATGAGCTGTATTGTGACCTAAAAGGCAAAATCAAAAAGTCAATGAAAAGAAAATTGATTTAAAAGGATGCAAAATGCATTCTAAAACTTGACTTCAAAACAGAGTCACTAACAGAGGTGGAAGCAGCAATGAAGTAGAAGAGTTAGACAGGGGATTTAAAAGGACAGATGGAAAAGTCAGTTAAATATTGTGAAGACATGTAGTGCAAAGTCCTGGAGTTATACCGCGAAAGGGATGAATATGCTTGACATTTCTTAAGTTGAAAATATCGAAGAAAACACTTAAAATTTTAGTTATAACATGTAAGGATTCTATGGACAAAATAATGAACACCATGGAAAGCATAAAAAATTATAAAAATAATTAAGTAATAAGAGCGGAACAGAATGGAAGGATACATTAAAATGTTTTAAAAGATGGACGAAATATAGAAAGTTGCTATTAAAATATAGAACTGGTCAGGCCTGGAGGTGAAAGAAAAAAGAAAAAAAAAGGAACTGGTCAATGCATAACCATTTCAAGAAGTAGCACATAATCAAAAATTACTGGACAAGAAAACAAAAAAACTCACCTACATGTGATTCATGGTGACACCCTGTGGGTTTCCAAGCCTGTAATTGTTATCAGAGTCGAAATTCCAGACTTCCGCCCACAATTCCAGGCATTGACAATACCACTTGAGAGTTTTCAACAAATGGATGCAATTGGTAAAAAGTGCATTCATCTAAACCATACATTATTCTTTTATTCTATCGAAATGGCTGCTTCTAGGTCCATGTACTGTTTCCACATGAACACGCTGAATTATTCTGGAATTCCCATTGTTTTCAATGTTATCCATAGTCATATTTTCCAAAATGGGTGATGGTGTCCCTAGAAGTACTCAAACTATCTAGGGCAGGGTGGGGGTGGGGGTGACTACAGAAGCAAATGCCTACATTTTTGTGTTGGATTGTGCATTGCAGTACAAACATTTTTAACTATCAGGAGAAACTGAGCTGTATTTTTTGGCGGGAGAGGCATCACTGCCCTCTGGTGGTGGGAGTAGGAGACCCAGCCTTGCTGCTGATTTGAACCTCCAACCAAGTGGGCCGCAGTCCTGCACACAACCACTACGCCACCAGGGCTCAGCGAGCCATCTTTTTTGAAGATGGCATGGTGAGCAGAAAATGTTTGAAACCTATGCTCTACATGATTCGATGCCTTTGCATAGTCAATAAAAAACTAGTAGATATTTTTCTCTCATTTCCTGCTTTCAAACAAGATCCATAGGATGCCAGCAATGCGCTCCCTCATGTCACATTCTCTGGTGATTCTGGCTTGTCTTTCTGCCAAGTCCTCAATGATGGACTGCTGCGACTGTAGTTGAATGGTCTTCAGTAATCTTGTACATCAAAAACATCATATGTGAATAAAGCAGACCTTAATTAAAATACATAAAATGGAGAAAATATCAAGATAAATGTCAAAAGAAACTCTGAACCTTGCTCTTGAATGTGGAGTAGCTAAAAATAATTAAGTAATAAGAATTGAATAGAATATTTGAAAAAAAGCAGTTTGAGAACCCAAAGTAAGGTATTAAAATGAAATACATACAGACCTTAGCTAAAAAGGAAGAATTCATAAACACTCACATATGTATAAGAAAGATGTTAGAGAACCCCGGTGGTGTAAGTGGTTGAGTGTGGGACTGCAGCCCACGGGCTTGGTAGTTCAAATCCAGCGGCGGCTCTCCGGAGCTGCACTGGGTAGCGCCCACAACCACCAGAGGCAGTGATGCCTAAGAAAGATGTTAGAAAGGAAATGCTTTGAGAACGATGATGACAACACATATGAAAATGTGCTGGATACATGGATGGATGGATGGACTGTGAAAAGAGTTGCAAGAGCCCCAACAAAATGATTTTTTTATAGAAGAAAGAAGTTGATATACAAAGTCAATTGGATATTGAGAAATCATCCCAGTTCAGTCCAGTCTGAGCCCATCAGTCTGATATTATCACATATGTCCAGAACCAGTCTATTAATTCCTCTTCATGTTCATGGAACAAATGCAATGATACCAAGTGCAGGAAGATCACACATAAGTGGCTGGAAAGTCTTTGGATCCTTTGGTGGAAGAGACATCTCAGCACAGACAGGGGTTTTCAAGTGCTTCCTTTGACTTGCAGGCTCTTTCAGACATCAGCCTCTCTCCATTTGGCTTGTCAACAAGAATATTTCTCAGGTAGTGAGAGGGTGCCCTGTTTCCAGAGAGTTATTTACCTTCTTAGTACTTCTAAATGAGGTTGTCACACTATGACGTGGTTGACAGACTAGATTCCATTCCTTTACTCTTAGTCCTCCCAAATTGACAACAAATTATGTAACTACCACAAAATATCAAAGAAATAACTAAAGAAAAAACTCAAGTCTTGATTTCTAATGCTAAGGATAGAATGATGTTGGACATATTAAAAGAAGATGGAACCTATAAGGTCATTATACTAAAAAGTAGTAATCAACATTCAGTCTTTTTAGAAATTAGCATACAATAATAACCAATGCTACGGAAGGGTCAAGTCTAATCTACAGTAAAGATATTAGTGAACAACATTGCTCTAGGAATTGTTTGAGTACCATTTGAAATATTTTAGCAACAATGATGAAATTCTGAAATCTGTCCATCTCTGCCAAGAAATTTGGAAGAGATCTATCTGGCCAAATGACTAGAAGAGGTCCATATTTTTTCTATTCATATAAAATCTGAGTCAACAGGATGCAGAAAGTAATAAACAATAACAGTATTAACACATGCAAAGGACATCTCTTTAAAATATTAAAAAAATAGAAGCAAACAAAAATATTTGAAAACAAATATATAACTTTGAAGACTAAGGAACGTCTGAAGTAAGTCATAGTATTTTCCTTCATATGCATGTGAATTTTAGACTATGAATAAGAAACAAAGAAATATGTATGTGAGCGCTAGGCAATGAATAAGAAAGATGGAAAATTCAATGAACTTAAATTGTGATGTGGGAGCTGAATCAAGAAGAATAATCTGTCTTTAAATAAGGTCAGGTTGATCTTTAAAAACAATAATGGCAATTATTTTTTCTCACATAGTTTGGACATGCTATCAGGAAAAATCAGTCCCCAAGGAAAAATTCCCTGCTTGTCAAAGCATTGGTGAAAAGAGTTTAGTGAGAAAGTGGAAGAACTTCAAGAAGAAGAATTGAAATAGTGATTCCTAAGGGTTAGACTTAGGATTGGGGTTAGGGAAAAACAACAACATTGAAATAGTGATTACAACCATGGACTCTAATAGCAGTGACTGAGTGGATGGTGTAGGCCAGGAAGCTTTCTGTGGATCCACATTGTGGATGTGGTTGTCACGAATTAGAAAGTATTTGCCAGTACCTACCAACAGCCACAACATCATGGTATCGTTCATGTCACCAAATGGTGATATTTCAAAAGTGGGAATGGCAGATGCTTTGTTATGTGCATATTTACCACTGTTTAAGAAATGAAGGCACTTCACTGCCTTTAGACTCACAGATTTTAAATTCCTTCACTTCTTTCAATTTGGGCTGTAATCCTTCTCTATGAAATTCACTGTCATGATATGTGCAGCCCACGTTTGCCTGTAAAAAGCATGTTTCACTGTGACGTAAAGAGATTTGGCTAGCATGTGTGTTCTGTTACTTCTGCTTATGTGTTTGCTGGTATGCCGATTTTCCTATCAAGAAGCACTGGTATGGATTTCAATGTTTGGCATGAATTGGCTGTGACTCTGTTGCCCCTTGCAAAATACCTAGTTAGGATGTTAATTGTGAGCTATAAAAATGCATTGAGTGGACTTATTATTGAATTTCATTTTCTACAACTATTAGATATAAGTATGTAAAACTCCTCTTACTCAATTTGTTTGCAGCACCAGAAAATACTTTTATATGTCAATAAATCCCTTTAAAAATAATTCTCCTATGGCTTTCATATTTTTTTCACTTCTTCCTTTTTAACCTTATGTACTATATACAATTATTTTTAAAATTTGATACAAAATTATAGAATACTATATGCTGATATTTGGCTCATGTGAGAATTAGACACGTAGGATAGTACCCAAGCTGAGCAAGGAGAAATTTTCCCTATGTTATTACTTTGTCCTTCCCTGACAATGCAGGGCCTGAGATATATGTTTGCACTATGTTTTCTGTCTGCCTTGGATTGCTATAATGAGTTGAGCTGTCAGTGGAGAGTGTGTACCAAAAGGACTATGAATATGTAGAACTCTGAAAGATAAGATGAACCTGAGTATATAATATTGACACCAAGGACATTGTATTTCTGGGTCACACCATATTACTAGTATTATTAGGCAACATTCATTTTTCAAAGGTTTTCATTTACTTTCGTAAAGCTCTCCTAGCACATGCATATAAAGGAAGTTGATGATGCCTGTTTCTGGATTCAATCAAAATTATAAAGTAGGGTGAAGAAAAAGACATGGATGGAACACCTATTAGTTACTGTCTGCATCTTTTCCCATCGTCCTAGGCTTCCTTTTATAGCTTTGTCCTCCATATCCTTCGACTACCATACTTTTCAATGATGAGGCATTCAGAGTTCTGCTTTTCAGAAGTTGCTCATTTTAAGAGTGGTGTCCTTTTACATACCCATCAAAGCCTCTTATTAAGTTAGCAAATGGTTAAGAACTACTAATAAAACTCTTTTAAAATTTAACAAAGAGTTTCTTTATGTAGCATTTTAGTTACTTCTGCTGTATAGATTTAATAATGTTATTCTAAGACATGAAGCCTGATTACAAAAATAAGAATGTTGCCTTTTAACTAGAACTACAAATAAAAAAGTAACAGCAGATTAAAAGGTACATTTTGAGAGAAGGACTTTCTGGAAACATGTTGGAGAGGTACTTAGGCTATGATTGCCTCAATGCAATTTTTTTGTTGTTGCTCAGGACATTGGGGAAGGACAAGCTATATCTCTTCACTATGAAAAGTAGAAGCTAGTGTCTTTAGAAAACCATTGGTGTTTACAGGTTTTCTACTGCCAGAAAGTTATCATTTAAAAATCCCACAGAGGTACTCCCACCCTGCGCTAGTGCATAACTATGAGTCAGGAACCCCTTGATGACCATGAGTTTGCCTTAGAGTTTAGTGTATACGACTTTGACTGTATGGTCCAAATCAAGACCAAGTTTCATATTCTGATGAAGACTAGACCGAGGTAGACCAAGTTTCATATTCTGATGAAGTCTATATTGAAAAGTGGCAGATCAACAAAAGAAAAAGAGAGGGAGGGAAGCAGGGAGGCAGAGGAGAGAGAGAGAACTGTAAATAACTATTAACCACCACCTGTCTGCTAGTTTGATGTACTGTGGTAGCTTATGTATTGTAATGATGCTGGAAGTTCTGCCACTGCTATTTCAAGTGTCAACAGTCTCACCCAAAGTAGACAGGTTTTGGCTGAACTTGCAGATTAACAACAGAAAGAAGAAATCAGCTGCCTATTTTGGAGACAGTAACCAAAAAGATTCACTGCCATGGAGTTGATGTCGACTCACAGAGTCGAACTGCCTCTGTGGGTTTCCCATTGAAAACCTATGGAGAGCTTCAAACATGTAAAATACTGAGGGGTTAATGAATGAAAGCAGAGCCTTGTCTTAAGTCATGCCAGAGGATGGGACCTCAGGTCGGAGGGCACTCAAAATATGACTGAGTAGAAGTGTCTTGTTTTGAAGTGGAGCCACGTATAGTGATGAAAATGGAGTAAAGCCTGTGGGAGTGGAGAATTCAGTATCTTTATTTGCTGATGGGGAAAAATTCAAGGTAAGGAGAAATAGATGGAAAAATCTTCAAATGATCAGATTTTGGAATGCACAAAGCGTGAGTCTAGTAAAATTACCAAAAATGAATGAGAACATATGAAGATCAATATTGTAGGCATTCGTGAGCTGAAATGGACTATTATTGACCATTTGGAACCAGAGAATCATGATTTATAAGCAGAGAATAATGCAATCAAGAGAAATGCCTTTGCATTCGTTATTAAGATGAATAGAACAAACTCAATCTTAGTTGTGAAAGCAGAGCCTTGTACATAGTTGTGACAAGATTATATCTCTGAAGGGCTGAGTCCCAGTGGTATAGTGGTAGTGTGTGGTGGCAACCCACTGGGTTGGTGGTTCAAATCCAGCAGCTCTCCAGGAGCAAAGCTGGGACTCCTACTCCTACCAGAGGGCAGTGATGCCTCCCCCCCCCCAAAGATTATATCTCTGCCTTCAAGGAAATCCAATCAATATAATTATTATTCAAGTTTATGCACCAGTCCCAAATAGTAGTGAAGACTAAATTGAAGGATTCTACCAATGACTTGAGTCAGAAATTGATCAATTTAGAATCAAGATGCATTGATAATTATTGGCAGTTGAAACAAAGAAGAAGCAACCATAATTAGAAAATATGGACTTTGTGATAGCAACAAAGCTAGAGATCTTATGATAGAATTGTGAAAGACCAACAATTTGTAAATAGAACATATCTGCTTTTAAACAACACAGAAAGCATGCATGTCACGTCTTCTCCTAGTGGAATACATAGGAGCCAAATTGACTTTATCTCTTGGACAAAGAGAAGGAGAAGCCCAGTATCAGCAGCCCAAACCAGGCCAGGAGCTCATTGTGGAACAATCAATGGCTTAGATGTGAATTACGATTACTGGTGAAGAAAATTAAAGTAAATTCACAAGAATCAAAATGCAACCTTGAGTCTAGTCCACCTGAATTTTGAGATTATTCCAAGAACAGCTTTGATACATTAAGCACTAGTGAAAGAAAAAGACACCAAGAACATCATACAGGATGAAACCAAAACCTCATTTCAAGTAAAGAAAGGACCAGCCTTCATGTTAACAGACACTGTGGATCATATCCTTATGGAAGAAATGTTGAAATCAGAGCACCAAACAGGACATTTCAAAGGGCGATTCAAGAAGACAAAGTCCAATGTTTAACGAAATGTGAAAAGACATAGTGTGAGAAAACCAAAAAGGAAAAACACGCTCTGCAAAAAAGAAGAACAGACCTGCTGCAGTCAAGAGAAAGAAAGATGCATTGCATTGGGTAAATCTGCTGCCCACGGCCACTTCGTTGTTGCTAGAAGCCACCGTGAGTTCTTGGCCCCACGCCCACCTTATTGCCCAACACAATGAATCATTGCCTGGTCCTGAACCCTCCTTACAGTAGTTCTTATGCCGGAGCCCCTTGTTGCAGGCACTGTCAACTCCTCCCTTTGAGGGTTTTCTTCTTCTTTCTTTATGGCCCTCTACTTTATCTTGAGTGGTGTCCCATCAGCAAATGAAGGCCCTGCAGGTTCCAATCCCAATGACTTTATGCAAGTCACATCACCATGTTCAACTCCACTATAGGAGAGCAGCTCTTTCTCAGCTAAAAGTTAAGTGCTCTCCCACAGCAGTGGCCCATCCTCTGTCACAATCTCCTACAAAGTTCTCCTTGCCTTCATAAGGTGTTCAGTATCTTACAAAGGTTCAGAGTTTGGCATGTGATTTTCAGTGACTGCTTGCTCCAGAGGGGGTAGCAGATTCTTTCTCTATGAAGACCTCTTTAGAGGATTCAACAGCAAGGATGGTATTTGAGGGCTATGTTGTGCCTGGCACAAGCCATGGTGTTTTCAGTTGTCTAATATACATGTAAAAATTGCACATTAAGTAAGGGTGACCAAAAACGGATTCATTTGAATTGTGGTGTTGGTGAAGGATCGACTGCTAAAAGGAAAAACAATCTGTCTTGGAAAAGAAGTGTGGCCAGAATGCTCCGTAGAAGTAAGGATGGCAAAACTTCATCTCACGTACTTTGAAGGTATTGTCAGGAGATACTGGTCCCTGCAAAAGGGCACCAGGCATGGGAGAGGCAGCTAAAGAGAGTAAGGCCCTTAAGGAGATGGAGTTGCACAGTGGTGGGAACAGTTAGCTCACACCTAGAAACAATTGTGAGAATAGTATAGGACTGGACAGTTATTCCTTCAATTGTGCTTGGAGTCGCGGTGGGTTGGAGTGACCCCTGAACTCATTGATACATGCAGGCAATAGCAGCAGCAATAAGCTGTCCCAAACACGCAGCTTTGAGTTGATGGCATCTCTTACTGAGCTTACAGGACAAGGTAGAAAACTACCCCTGTGAATTTCCGGGACTTCCTGGGTACAGAAAACCCTGTCTTCCTCCTGCAAAAGGATGGCTAAGTTCACACTGTTGACCTCGCAATAAGCAGTCTAACTCTTCACCGTTATGCGTCTAGGAATCCTTAGATAGCAGGAAGTGCTGTGACAAGAATGAAAGTAATTGGTAGACATTGTGTGCATTTTTGCAAATGTGTCGTCTTTAAAACCTAGTTTACCATTTGTCCCATGGATAGCTCCTTTTCTTTAAAGAATGTCATCCTAAAATAACTCTCCAAGGAGATAATAATTGAACTGTAAAGAAAATTTAAATTCAGAATATTTCCATTCAGTATCACTAAATTGTGCTGTTTGAACAAAATTGAGTGGGGCACTGCTGAAATGCAGTACCACATGCAAATAGATACTATTAGATGTAATGAATGATTAGTAGTCAATTTATTGAAAGTTCTATGCACTGCTAGGGGAACAACAACAATCTGTCTCACAAGTACCACCAGAATGGTCATTCAAAGCTAGGATGGCAGAAGTTTGTCTTGTATACTTAGAAAATATATTAGTTCTTATAGAAGGAAATCATGCTTGATAAAGTAGAAGGACAGAAAAAAAAGAAGAGGAAGATATTAAATTAGCTGGCTTGACATACTGGCTGGATCTATTCTGAGGATGATGGAAGGTCAACAGTGTTTCCCTCTGTTGCACATAAGATTGCTATGAATCATAGCTGAATTGACTACATTTAACAATAACTAGGAACCATTTAATTAACTGATTTTGTAGACTTTAATTCAATTTGACATCATCTTATAAATATATATTTAATTCAGTCAACAAGTCAGGAAGGATCTTGTTTTCTAAAAGTGTGTAATGAATTCATTTCACTAGCCTAGTCTCTACTAGAAACCTGATTTAATTTTTTTATCAACAAAGAGCTAATGAAAGAAAAAAATTGAAAAGTCAAAGTCTGAATTTGATTTCTAATTCATTGAGGCACGTGTTTTCAGAAAAGGACTAGCTGCTAAATGTATAAAACTATTAAACTAGATTTTTGCTAATTTTAGTAATATCAGAAATGTTATTTTCTTTCTTTTGGGAGGAGAGGGTGTTTTATTGTTAACATATTACCTGGAGAGTTTATGGCTGAAAAGGAGTTTATTTTTATCTCTCTCTGTGACGCTGCCATTTTCAGCTAGCCAATCTTCACTTAGGTCCCTTGACTACGAAGGATGCCCCAGAAGGTTCAGTCAAAGGACTAGCAGTAGACAATGGATCTTAGGGGGAAGCTCAGAGAGAAAGGTTGAGCAGCATGCCATCCATCACTTTGTCTTTCTATGGCTTTAAGTTGAAAAACTGCTTTTCACAGAAATCATCTATAGAACAACAGGTCAAAGGGATCCAGATGGACACTTCCTTAAACACCACTACGTGTTATTTATATAGTTCACAGTAGATGCAGATGCCTAGTTTCAAGGGCAGAACACAATGGCAGGAAGAGTGGGAATAAGGCTCTTTGCGTGGCCATTTTTGAAAACTAGTTAATACACATGATCTTATAATAGCTGCTAGAAGGTTCTATGGGGAATAAATAGCAAGAAATCAATGTGAAAAGTTTAGGGAAGGCATCCCATTGGCTTGCTGGTTTACAGTACGCCTTAAGGAATTAACAGTAAGTGTTTAGCCACTGGCTAAAATCAAGACAAATTATTGATACTATTAGGGTTGTTATGGGTTGAAGTATTTAGCAGCTAATACATTTCTCAGTCTATTTATTTTTGATAGAATTCCATATGAATCACATTCAATATGAACAAGGACTACTGACATTTGGAAAGATACAGAGGAGTCAGAATAAAACAATGTCATGCATGAATATAACTAGAGACAACAACTATGCAAAATTAAGCAAAGCCACTAAATCACATGACTTGCTAATTCAAAGATGTAAATGGAAAATGTCAATTTGAAATTTAAATATAAAATGTATGTAAAATTGTCAATAATGAGTTCTCAAGTGGCAATCATTTTACTTTTAAGTGCTCAGTATTCTGATTTTAAAATTGTTTGACATAATTTATTTTGAAGACAGAATGTGATACATATCATATCATTTTAGGATTTACATAATAGTACTCAGATGTGTGGGAGAATACATATGCACTAACATATAAAGTAATAAAATTATAGTTTTTTATTTTATTACGGGTAAAAATTCCTTCTTACTTGCTGTCAACTAAATGCATCAGTTTTCAGAAACAGAAGCATCTTCAAATTTTGAAGTCTAGAACCCCTTTTTTCTTTTTAAATGTTAACTTGCATGAAGGGAAAGATAGTATTCTACAAAAGAGAAAGATGAAATAATGGTAGGGGCAGTGTAAGCTATTGGAAGGTTTATTACAGAGTTTAACTAAATACAAAATTAATGATCTAAAATGGAAGTACCTACCAATTCACATGACAAAGTAAAAATAAAAAAGGATCAATGAAGAGAAAGACCCAGTGGTGCCATGGCTACTCATTTGGCCACTAACCCAAAGTTGGGGATTCCAGCCTAGCTCGCAGCTCAGTGAAAGAAAGATCTGGCAATCTTGTTCTGCAAAGATTACCATCAAGAAAACTCTATTGGGTAGTTCTCCTCTTTCACTGTGAGTTGGAATCAGCTCCACAGCAGCAACAGCAATCGTTATAATAAAAGTTTATTGGATGAATTAAAGGAAAATCTACAATTTCTCTATTTTCTAGAACTACTTACAAATATGGCAGTAGTTTTTTTAAACAGCTTTTGTGATTTTTTTTTGTATTCTTGATCACTTATTGGATTTCTACTTTCTGTCTCATCTAGTATATATTTATTTGGTACCTTTGAAATTTTCAAGGTTCTCTTCCATCTCCTTCCTCATCCTTAACTAAATCATGTCTGTGGTGGAAAATTATACTGATTATATCACATTGCACCTCCGTTGACATGTTTCTCAGAGATATTTTTACCAAGATTATATGTATGTCAGCCTAGGGAGTGATTTCTGGTTGAGATTTCCCGTTGAATGTTAGTGTCCATCTGGAAATGTAGGTAGCTTATAAAATATATGAAATTGAGGCTCTTAAATTAAATTAGCTTTAGAGAAAATTTTCTTCATTCACCTTGCTCCAATTTTCCAGGGTTATCTGTGAGCCAGGAAGATGGCTATTTGAGTTACTTTGTATCTTTAACCACTGAAATAGAATTTGAATTAAGTTGCAGATAACAGCTCACCATTGTTCAGCCAATGGTTTCAAAGCTGAACATAAATGTTACAGTGAGAATTATTTTCTAAATTACCCTAAAATAAACCAGACAACAGGAGCACATTTGAGTGAAATTTCCTCCTATTGCATTAAAGGAAGAAAGAAAAACAGAGGTTCATTTTAATACTGTTATTGACGTTTCTAAGCTAGCAATTTCTTTTATTTCTCATCAACAATACTTACCCAAGGAGTTGTGTATGTTTCAGTAGCTGAAGGAAAATTGAACTGTTGAACTGAGCCCTGGTGGCGCAGTGGTTGTGTGTGGAACTGCGGCCTATAGGGGTGATGCTTCAAATCCAGCAGCAGTTCTTCAGGAGCAAGGCTGGGCTTCCTACTCCCACCAGGGCAGGGATGTGGGAAAAACAAATAAAAAAAAATTTTAAGATAATTGAACTGTTTAACTGCCTCCTGGACTCTCTGAAGGTAAAGAGTATACTGGGAAGACATAGAAGAAATCATAACTTGTTTAGCAACTCATAGGAAAAAAAGGCACAAGGATGTTCTTTTGGTCTTGTTCCTCAGCAGGTAAATCCTATGGAATAAACTGGTGTATCAAACTCCATGTAAGGGCTTAGTCAGTAGTTAGTCAGTCAGTTAACCGAAAAAGTTGAACTACTTCCTAGTGTTCAGAACAAGCAGAACCCTAAGTGACTCATCAGTAGGAGCTTAATGTGTCAAGCAAATATTGGACTGCTAAACACAGGGTCTATGGTTCTAGCTCAAGAGCTGCTTAGTGGGAGAAATATGAGGATGTTTCTGTAAAGGTTTAAAGTCTCAGAAGCCCTTCGTAAGGATACTGTGTTGATCCAGGTAGACTACAGAAACAATTCACATAAATTCTCATATGCAAATAAGAAAGTTTTACATAAAGGGTAATTGTCCATTAAGAAAGCTTCCCAACCCAGTGCTTCCCAAGCCCATAAGTCCAACATTAGCTCATATGTCCGATGTCAGTCTATAAAATCCTCCTCAATGTCACAAAACACATGCAATGACAACAATTATAGGGACAATGCTGAATCGGTGAGCATGTAAAGCATCTCAGTACTGATAATGGTCTCTGTGTTAGTCCGGGTAGACTAGAGAAACAAATTCAAGGACACGCATATGGAAGGTTTATACACAAAAGGAATGGGACATGGAGAAAGCATCCCAGCCAAGTCCAGTCCAAAGTCATAAGTTCGATATTAACTCATATGCCCGAAATCAGTCTATAAAATCTTCTTCTGACGTATGAAGTCACAGATAGGTAGGTGCAGGATCTTGGTGCTGGCAGGGCACCTTGCCTCCAGGGCTCAGGGTCCATCCACAGCAGAAGCAACTCATCACTGGCAGAGGTCTCCATCTGGCTGCCCCAGCTTCTGAGGTCTGTCTCCATCAGGGCAAAGCTGTGTAGTCTCTCTGCCGGCTCCTCCAGCTTCTCAAATGCTGCTAGCTTGTCTTGTCCATGATTAATCATCTCTAAAACTAACTCCCAACAACTGCAGAAGATAGCTTCTCATCTTCATGAGGGAAATATCGTGAGATTTCCCAGGAGTCTCAGGTGAAAGCCATGCTCACAGAGGCCTCATTGGCTACTCAATGGCTATCTCCAGATTAACAGGCTAGACTCCACCCCTACATTTCAATCATAAAATTAACATAAGCACATGACTGCCACAGTCTCCGTGCAGCTACTTCAGCAACCAGGGCTGCATCAGTAGGTTCGCGTGCCTTTTCCTAAAGTGATGTCTTACAGGAAATGAGCCTTACCGGTTGGAGCAGGGAAGTAGGCAGCTGCACCTTGGTTCAACCATCAGAGAGCAAGAGATCCAAGAAACAGAAAGGCAAGACTCACTAGGCCATTTATCTCTCTGCCCTTTAATTAATTTTGTGTGGGTTTATTGGCCATGATGATTCAGTAAACCTTAACTATCTTAGATATGTAGGGTCAAAATTTCTCATTAACCCAGATGGGTGGATTTTAGGGGTTGGTTCAGTATTCGCAAGTGAGGACAAATTTACATATCATCAAAGGGCAAGTAATCATCTGTCAGTCAGAGATTCATAGCCCAAGGACTTCCTGCACTATAATTTTTATCTGACATGCTTAACATATCGTAGTGTTTCCTTCAAGTAATGGTGTAGTGGCTTACAAATTGAGCTGCTAACTTGAAGGTGAGTCGTTTGAAACCACCACCATCCCACAGAGGAAGTCTTTCTGTAGGAGAACAATGTGGCTTTCAGAAGTCCCTATGCCCGTTTTATTCTTCTGCCACATAGTGACTATGCGTTCAGCTGCTAACTGCAAAGTCAGCAGCTAGAAACCACCAAGTAGTGGGGCTATCTTCTCAAGTAAAGAATTTTCTTGGCAACTCCAAGGGACAGGGTCACCAGCTCAGGGGTAGTTCTGGCCTGTCCTAGAGAGTGGATAAGCTTGATGGCAGTGAGTGACTGAGAAGAGTCTCAGTGAGGCAAACTCAACTCAATGACGGTGAAGTTTGTGTTTTCAGCGTGTGTGTTGTAGTGTCCAGTCTTGTGTATTACACATCTTGAGTATCGTGGCACATTTTGTATTATTTTTCTCTCAAAAACAATACCATGAAGTACTTCACAGATGCACAGTGCCACAAAAGCAGTGATAATGACAGCAGCAGCCAAAGACAAAGGAGGTGTGTCCACTTGGAATGTCAGTGTCATAGAAGAAAATGTATTTTATGGTGTTAGGAATAAAAGTGGATCTTGTGGCAAAGTGAGATACTGGTTGGGCTGCTAATCTCAGAGTCAGCACTCTGAACCTGCCAGGTAGCCCTCTAGAGAAAGCTGAGACTTTCTGCTCCTTTAAAGTTCCAGCTCCTAGGACACCCCAAAGGAGGGGAGTTTCTGCTCTGTCATATGAAATCACTGAAAAGGGGATTAAGAAGCCATATGTATACAAGAAAAAGGTTTATATACAAGAGCAACTGTACATTAAGAAAGCATTCCATCCCAGTTCAGTCCAACGTCATAAGTCTGATATTAGCTCATATGTCCAACAGCAATCTATAAAGTCCTCTCCAGACCCATGAAACACATGCCATGATGCTGAATGCAAGAATATCACGGGCCAGTGGATGCAAAGTCAGTGTAGATGAAGCAGCTAAGCTCTGGGAGGAGTCTCCATGTGGCTTCTCTAGGTCCAGATTTCTGGTTGCATCAGAGTAGGTTCATAGAGCTTCTTCTCAGGGACGTCCCACAGGGATCCATCCTTGACAGAGTGTCTCCAAGGGAGTGAATCAGTGTCTCCTGAAGTACCAGATTTCCCAGAATTCTCAAGGAGAAGGCCATGGCCACCCAGAGGTCATTGACTATCTCCAGATTGACAGGATAGACCCCATCCTTACACTCTTAATCCTCAAACTGACAGCAGATTAGGTGATTGCCACAGGAGTGCTAGAAATAAAACAAAGAGGAATATCGCGGTGTATGTGCTGCTAAAACTGAGAAGACACAGGTGCCCAAAGTTCTCCAACATTCTGAGGAAGAGGTGGACCTCTATACAGAAAAGTGAGGAGGAGAGCACCTGATGATGATCGGGTTGGCGTCCTATACAGGCATACCTCACAAATGTTTATCTAGTACCTGACAACTGCAGTAAAATGGATGCTGTGATTAAGCGAGGCACGTTATGCTTTTTGGTTTGTTTGTTTGTTTCCCAGTGCACACAAAAGCTATGTTTACTCCACACTGTACATATTAGTAGCTATGCATTGGACTCTGATCCACAGGGCATGCAGTTTGAAGCCATCAGCTGCTTCACTTGAGAAAGACTGGCCTTTCTACTTCCAAACAGTTAAAGTCTTGGACACTCACTGTGGGGTTGCTGGGTATTAGCATATGCTCCATGGCAGTCAGTCTCTTGTTTGTTTCGGAAATATATCAAATGTACTATAACATGCGATGTTTGAAATGTAAAAATTGTGAAAATTCCAAAATACGACACATAGGGGAGCACTGGTGGCCTAGTGGGTTATAGGTTAGACCGATAACCAGAAGATTAGTCATTTCAAACCAGCTGCTTCTTGGGAGAAAGAGGAGACTGTTCCCATCAAAATTTACAGTCTCTGAATCCCATGGGGAGAGTTCTACTCGGCCTTATAACATGGCTCTGAGTCAAATTGACCCCTCGACAGAGAGCTGACCTGAAAACAGAGTTACAAAATGAATGCATGCTATTGGCAAATTGGCATTGATAGACTGGCTCCTTATAGGGTTGCCACAAACCTTCAGGATGTGAAAATCATAAGATCTGCAAAGTGCAATAAAATGACATATGTCTGTAGTTATAAGACAACCCTAATCTGAGTTGGTTAGGAGCAAACAATTCCACATTCTCCCTCGGAGTGATTGATGGGTTTGAAACACCGATCCTGCACTTAGTGATCCATTGTTTACTGAGATGTAGTCAATTAATATAGCCCTTCTAGCCATAATCCCTTGCGTGATATGTAATAACTCTGGAATTTCGGCCTGTGGCCTAGGAAGTCTGGTGACAATATGGTCATGAATTGAGCTGCTTACCTCATGTCCAGCAGTTCAAAATCACCAGTTGCTCCTTGCGAGAAACAATGAACTTCCCACTTCCATAAACAGCCATAGTCTCAGACACTAAGGGATTCTACCCTGTGCTAGAGGGCCCCTAGGAATCAGCATGGACTCGAGTTTTGTTTGTTTGTTTATTTTGGTGCCTGTGTCTATCACACGATGCTGAAAGGTGTTGTGACTATACGAGTGGACTGGATTCAAATGCATGAAGACTTGGCTTTGCAGAGGCTATGAATCAAGTCACATCCTATGTTTCCTTGTGGGGGATCTTTTAGATCCTGTAAAAGGTTGTCACTTATGGCACCATCAGAATCACCCCTGTATTTCCCACTGAGCTTTGGTTGAAACAAAATATGCTTTGACTTTTGGACATTTTCGCTTCTGGCACGGTACCCTGCTTGTGGCTCTCCTCTGCTTGTCCTTTGAATTTGGCACAGATCTGCATGAGCCACCACGTGGGACATTCCATTAAAGGTTCATGAGCTTCTGTGAGACTTTGCAGTGAATTGCAGAACCCAGGATGTGACGGAATATACTCAAGGGAAAAAAAATGGTGCAGAATAGCCTCTTGGAATAGCTGGACACTTGAGACATCTTTAATCTTCAACTCCTTAGGGCTGGGCTGGCAATAGTTCTTCTAAAACAAATGATCACCACGCTGATCTGACGGCGCCTGAAGACATTCGCAAGTGACAGTGTTGCAAGGTTAACTAAGCCACTCTGGAAAACAGACTTCCTGAGTCAGCAAGCATTCATCTGAAATATTTACATACATTCCTCCTGCAGCATGTTGCACAAGCATTCTCCCAAGAGTACCCTATTAAACAGTTTTTCAAAAAGGACATTCGTACCTCTTTCATTGATATCTGAGGATGGTTTAATGAGTTGACATAGTTCCAATCTGTAAGCTCCTTTCTTAGGAAGGCATAAAAGAGGACAAACTAACGTTTAAATTTTAAAAATGGGAGTGCAGGTTTAGACACAATTTGATCATTTTCATTCATGACTAGCAGGTCAGTTTTAAAGTATCCTCATATAGAAGTGAAATAAGATGTTAAATGGGACAAATTGTGTGTGCGTGTGTGCGTGGAGTTTTGGGAATATTATTGCTAGTAATTTAGGGATGCTGCATTCAGTAATCCTTAAAAACAAAGAAAACATTACCTAATCTGTTAAAGGATTAGCTCTGCTGAAATTAACAAGACTATAGAAGTGACAAATGCATCTATATCAGATATGGAGAAATTGCTAATGATGTTGATTGAGGGCCAAACATATAAGTGAGTTTTTCTCCACACATTGGCAATTATTTTTCTGTATTTCTCTCTCACTCTCTATAGATATTTATCTATAGATCTCTCTATATTAACTAAATAGAACATGTGTGAACATACCCACACACATATACATACATGTGTATATCACATATGCCTATACCCGTGCATATATACATGTGTAGATATGTACACATATGTGCATGTGTATATGTATACACATACATATTATGCATTTTATATAGGACTCTTGCTGGGGAGAGTCATCTAAGTAGGAGCCTCACATATATTACAAGTCAGCATGGGCTTTGGTCCTGAGGAGAGTAGGAGTTAATATATTCCATCTTCCATAGATGATTTGATAGTTGGAACCTAGAAACTAGCTAACCTTTATGAATATCATAATTTCATTCAGCAAAGCAGATAATGCTACAAGTCACTCCAAGATATATTATTTTCACCAGCTATCCTTTCCTTTCTTTTCAGACTTACAAGGTCCATACATATATATGTATATATAGTTTTTCATTTACTCACAAACCCAAGAAGTTGTTTAAAATAAGCAAATGTGTGCTTTTTTTAGTTTAAGTTCCGTTCTGATACTCCTTGTAATTCTGCTGGTTTGAGTCAAGGTCAGATCCTGTTTCAATTTTCAAAAAAAATTATTTTAACATGTTAGCTAAAAATCTGTACTCTATGTAGATTTCTAAGTCTTGTGTTCATTTTTATTTGTAATTAACTATTTTAACTTATTTATCATGTTCATTTTTTAAAATTTTATACTATCCAAATAAATTGGCAAAATAATGTATAAGGTTATCTATTACAAGCTTGTCAATTATTTACAAATTAAATGCCCATGCAATTACCATTAAAATTAAGAAGTTAATACTCACTGAACATTTTCGACCATATTACAGGCATAATTTGTATTTGGTTTATTATTGAAGACCACAGTAGGCGTTCCCCCATGCTGAATATTTCCAAAAGTTAAAACTTACAAGGTTGGATAGTCTTATCTGTTTTAGAGCATTTGTCATCTATATCTATTCTTTGAAATTCAAGATTCCTCTCAATTATCAACACCTTTTAATTTGCTGATCTTGTTAAATATTTTTTCAAACGCTTGTTTACTGAGTAGTAAATCAAATGCATGTTACTGCATTCAGTGTGATCCCTTTTAGGAGAAATTTCTCTGATTGTTACGCTTATATGTTTGCTCACTTTTTTTAAACAATTTTATTGGTGGCTCATATAACTCTTATCACAATTCACACATCCACCCATTGTGTCAAGCACTTTTGTACAACTGTTTCTCTCACCGTTCTCAAATGACTAGCATTCTACTTGAGCTCCCGTATCCACTCCTTACTTATCCCCTCCCTCCCCACTTCCTGCTTCCCCATGAACCCCTGGTAGCTTATAAATTATTAATGTTCTGTCATATTTTATACCATCCAATGTCTCGCTTCACCTACTTCTCTGCTGTCTGTCCCCAGGGAGGGGTTTATATGTAGATCTTTGCAGTCAGTTGTCCCTTTCTACCCCACCTTCCCTCTGCCCTCACAATATCGCCTTCTTCACCACCATTCCTGAGAGATTCTTCAGTCCTGCATTCCGTGTTTCCAGTTCCTATCTGTAGAGTGGACATCCTCCAGTCCAGCAGAATTTGTAAGTTAGAATTGGGATTATGATAGTGAGGGTGGAGGGGGCATATGCAAGAACTAAAGGAATATTGTATGTTTCATCATTGCTACATTGCTCCCTGACTGTCCCGTGCCCTCCCAGAGCGCTCTATGAGGGAGGGATTGTTCAGTTGCCTTCAGATGGACTTTGGGTCCCCACTCTGCACTCCCCCTCATTCACAGTGAGATGATGTTTTGCTCTTTGACGCCTGATAGCTGATCCCATCAACACCTTGTCAACCCAGGCTGCTGCACTTCTTTGATATAGGGTTTGTTACTTCACAGCTAGATGGTGTTTATCTTCAATCATTTAAGGCCCCAAACTCTATATCCCTTGATTGCCAGGCACCGTCAACTTTCTTCACCCCTTTTGCTATATGCATCTGCTTTGTCTACTGCGATCATATGGGGACAGACTGGTGTGCTTCTTCTATGTGGGACTTATTGTTTCTCAGTTAGATGACCACTTGTTTATCCTTGAGCCTTTAAGATCCCAGACACTATCTTTTTCAAAGCAGTCACCATCAGCTTTCTTTGCCACATTTATGTATGCACCCACTTTGTCCTCAGTGATCATGTTGGGAAGGTGCTCAGTTTTCTCTAATGGAAGAACGTTTCCTATTGTCTTTGTCTGTTTCTTTTTCCAATCATTTTATTGGGGGCTCATACATTGTTTTTCACAATATATAAATAAGCATACTCATCAAGCACCCTCTCATGTCCACTTCTATTATTGTTCTCCAATCGTCCACCTTTTCCCTTAAGCCCCTAGTATCGGCTTTTCCATTACTTCCCATCTTCCCCTGGTCTCTCCTCCCCTCCAACCCTCAATACTTTATACATTGTTATTGTTTTGTCATATTGTACACTGCCTGACCTCTCCCCAACCCACTCCTTTGATGCCTGTCCTTCAAATAAGAGCTTATATATATCCTTGCTGTTGGTTCCCCGCCCCCCATTCTGTCCACCCTTCCAGTATCTCCAATCTAACCATTGGCTCGAAGGGGCCCATCCATCCTGGTTTCCCCATATCTCCAGCTCCCCTCTATGCCAGTTTGACTTCTCCAGTCCATCTGGATTTGCAAGATAGAGTTGGGCCCCATGATGGTGGGGGGCTGGGGAGGAAGGCTTCAGGAACTAGAGGAAACTTGTATGTATCATCACTGCCTGACTGCCCCCCGACTGGTCTGTCTCCTCCCCGAGACTCCCCTGTAAAAGGGTGACCAATTACCCATCAGTGGGCCTTAGGTCCCCACCCTGCTCTCCTCCTCCTATGTAATGATGTGGTTCTTGTTCTTTGGTGCTCGATATCTGCTCCCTTCGGCCCCTCTTGATCACGCATGCTGGTGTGCTTCCTGCATGTGGACTTTGCTGTTTCTGCGCTGAATGATGACTCGATTATCTTCAAGTCTTTGAGATTCCAGGCATTCAATCATTTGTTAGCTGGGTACCATCGTTTCTTCTACTTTGTTTGCCTTTGTATCCATTTGTCATCAGCGATATCGGGAGTCAATTGGTCCATTGAT